>KZ819743.1:42233-67108 GCA_003144235.1 Violaceomyces palustris | reverse complement strand
CCCCCCCCCCCCCCCTTCTTCCTCCATCCAGTGAACGCCTCCCGCGGGAGAGCTTGGGATCCTTTTGTTTCACCTTTCGACTTGAGAAGAGTTTCTGATTTCGGGGGTGGTTCCAACTACAGTACAAGAACGGGATCCGGAAGGGGGGCGGGGGCAAGGACGAGAGAGGTGGGGGGAAGGAGTAGGTTGCGGAAAAGGCGAAAGGAAGGAGGGGAGGAGACGATGGTCTCTCCCTCCTCTGTCCCCTTTTTCTTACCCAAAACAAAAAGGGAAAGGGGGCTCGCGCGCGGTTCTCACCACTGGGAGAGTTGCTCCTTGGTGAGAGGTTCGGTCTCCTGCTCGTATTCGATCTCGACCCTGGCTCCTCCTCCTCCTCCCTTCTTTCCCTTCTTGGGTGGTTGATGCCTCTTCTCCTTGGCTCCCTTGGAGGGGGCTTGCTTCCTCTTCCCTCCGGATCTCGCTTGTGGCTCGTCGTCGTCCTCGTCGCTGTCTTCGGCGTCGCTTTCGGATGCCATGTCGATCGAGTTGCCGTCCTGGGATGAAGGGGGGGGGGGGGGGGGGGGGGGGGGGGGGGGATTGGATCAGTACTACGAACCAACGCCAACCTCGATCCTTTCAAGCCTTCAGAGAGGGTAAAAAGGATGGGCAGGGAAAGGGGAAGGAGGGACTGGACAGCCAAACGAAGGAGAAGGGATAAAAAAAAACTAAAAAAAAACTAAAAAAAAACTCACAGAATCATACAAGAGATCCTCAAGGTCACCCTGCTCATCCTCACTCTCGTCGTCGTCGCTGACAAACTCCCTGTCTCCAACGCCTTGCTCGTCTTCGTACTCCTCCATCTCCCTGTCCCACTCCTCCAGTTCCTCCTCGTCGTCCTCCTCCGACTCCTCGTCCTCCAACTCGAGAGCGTCGGCTGCCCCCCTGTTGGCTTCCGATTCCCTCTCCCTCCTACTCTCCAGGACCGAGTTCCAGACGTCCTCGTTGACGTTCAGAGGTGCATCTCCGTAGGCTCCCGACTTCAACCTCTCCAAGAGTTCCTTCTCTATCGACTTTTCCAACCTCGCCGCCCTTAGAGCCTTGGCCTCCCTCGTAGCTTCCCTCCTCTCCGTCTTCTTCTTGATCCCCACCAGCTTGGGTTGTTCCTCCGCCTTGAGTTTGATCTTCCTCAACTTGATCAGGTACTGAGTGATCTTGGTGAGCCTCTGCTTGGCCTTGTGAGTGATGAAGTTGGGCCAGTAGACGAGTTCCTTGTCGATCTGTTCCAACGCATTGGTGTAGTTGCTCGACAGTCGGATCCTCTCCCACTGCCTCTTTGGGGAGTGCGCTCTCTCCACCGTCTTGACGTAGAGGTAGACGATACCCTCCCTCTCCCTGACCGTTGCGTACCTCGAGTTGGCCAGTGGGCAGGACTGCCTGTTGCAAAGTCCCGTGAGGTTGTACTCGTTCCTGCAGAACGTCTGGTGCGTCTTCGACTTGATCTTGTAAGAGCAGAACTGGTGCCCCACGATCGACCAGACCACGTCGTCCGACTGCATCTTGGGCGTGTCGTCCTTGGATTTCTCTTACCCACTCTGGAGTGGCGGTGACGGAATCCTTCTTTCCTTTCCTTTCTTTCACCCCTTCTTTTTTTCTTTCACTTTCCTTCCCTTTCGATTCCCCCACCTTACGATGCGGTCGTTGCAGGGTCTTCGTTTTTGAGCGTCGAGTCCTTCCAATCGATCCAGGAGGAGAGAGGAAGAAGGAGGGTGTTGGTTGATGGGATGTGGTTTTCGAGGCTCGTGTGGGATGGACGAGGAGAGGAGGTCAAAGAGCTGAAAGGTGAATGAAAGAGGAAACAAAATAGAGAAAACTTCCTGTCACGCCCCACCAAAAAAAAAAAAAAGAAAAAGAAAAAGGGAAAGAAAGAAAAAAAAAATCTCGAATGCGTATTTTTCTTTTGGCCCGATCACGTGTATTTCCCGATCTTCAAAACGTCAAGCACAATCTTTGTGATTAGTCACCCTTTTCTCCCGATGAGGCTCGATCCCTCCCCCCGTTGGCCCCAAATCCTACCTCGATGTGAATGGATAGATCATACGGCTGCCCAAAAGGAAGGAAACGGAAAGGGGAAGGTTCTTTGACGTCGAGCAATACAACCGTAGCGAGAAGAAGGGGAAGTTAAGCGCATGAGTAGGAAAAAAAGAAAAGAAAAGAAAGAAGAGGACATCCACGGAAAAGGAAGAGGCAGGTTCTCGTCGAAGGATCAGAACAAGGGTAGGCCGAGCAAATTAAGAGACAAGTACATCATTAGGCATATATTTGGGAGGGAAGGGGGGGGGAGGGGAGTGGGGTGGGAAGGGGAGGAAACTGACCAGCCCAGATCAGAATGGCCAGATGACCGAGTGAAACGCTTCAATCTAGAGCCACATAGGCAGCAGCCTCCTTGGCCGCTCTGAGCTCATCCACTCCAACCGAGTAGCTCTTCAAGGCGGGGACCGCGTGATGGAGCCTCTCAAGCCCTTCAACGCAGCAATCCAGGTAGCCAAGCGCAGCTTGAACGGCGACCTCGTCCCTGGGGCAAGCCAGAATCTCGTTCCAGACGGCATCGTTCAGGTTTGAACTGGCCATGCGCAAGGCGTCAGCGAATAGGATGGGGTAAGGGTGCCTCCAAGGGGCGTGGCCTTTGTTGCCAGGTGTCGAGGCGGCGGCGAGCCTGGCTGATTCCATGTTGACGAGCGAGGCGAGCGTGGCGATTCCTTCGGCCGCCTCCCTTCCGACTTGCCTCCTCTCCTGCGAAGTCGATAGCAGGGCTGGATCTCGAACCCCTTGGTCCGCCTGAAGGATCTCGTAGTCACGCACGATCTTGATGAAATGCATCACACCGAGGTGAATGTGTACGACAAGGAAGCCGAAGGTCATTTTGGCATGTCGACCCAGGCGAAAGAATTCCGCCTGTCCCTTGCTAATTAAACTGCCAAATATGTTGTGGAAGAGCTTGATCCCGTCTAGGATGCCAGCGATCGCGTCGATCACCTTCTTGCCCAACGGGCGAGAAGGAATACTGGCCTCGATAAAACGCTGCAAGTTGCCGATCCTCCTCCAGATATAGACTTCCACAGCCGTACCTAGTGCCACCCCGAGTAGGATCACCTGCTCAGTTGCCTCGTCAGCGCTCTTCACTTTCTCGCTCGGCGAGCCGCCAAAGGTGCTGGACCCCATCAGCGCGGCGAACGGAAGCACGCTCGAGATCGCGTGCGGATTGCTTAGAAGCGCCGGGATCATGTCTTTCGCTTGCGAGAACTTGTCGAGGATCATACGAGAAACCTGGTCCCCGCCGTCAGGGTCCGCTTTGATCAACGGGTCATCCCGGGAGGGACTGGTCGCAGGAGCTATCATGGCCAGCTTGCTGCCACGGCCTTCGGTATCGAAGAAGTCCAGGCTCAAGCTCTGCATAGGTGGGTTTAGGCACTCAAGGCCATCGTTCCTTTCAAGGAGGACGTCTCCGTCCATCGCCAACTTGCGTCTCTGAGTGACGGAGGAAACCGTGTCGAGCAGGAAGCCAAACCAACCCAGGGCCTCCGCAAGTCCCATAAGGTTCTGGGCCATCTCTCTCTGTTGGGCGCTGATCCCGCCGGTTGCCGTCTCACTTCCGACTCCGTTGACGCTCGCCGCTTTCCCCATGCTGCCGACGAATCTGAGGTGGTCCCTGCAACTCGAAACGAAAGACTCGAGTTGGCGCGAGGCGGTGGCGACGGCGAAGGACGCATCCTCGGCCGCATCGTCCCACGCATTCGGATCGTGAGGCTGCTCCGGATCAGAGAAGGCGTACACGGGCGGAGTCGTGCATGCGAAGAGGAAAAGCCCGTAAACGACGCGGCAAGAGTTTCTTGGAGCCAGCTGCATGAGTAAATTTCGAGCCTTCCTCCACGCCGCCCCAGAGACTCTATCGTGTGTTTCGGCATGTTGGTCCGCACGGGCGCCAGACGATCCACCGTCCCTGCCGACATCTTCTTCATCCAGCCTGAACTGGCAGGCATAGGCCAACATCGCTGCCTTGACGGCTTCATCGATAGCGGCATCTTTGGCCGTGTACCTCCTCGGCTTGTTTTGGTGGAAGAGGTCAAACTCGCCGTTGGCTCGGGCGAATGTCGATGGATCGAAGCGGATCCTGTTCTCTCCCCAGAGGCCCATCTGCTCTCCAAGATGATCCAGGCCATAGACCAGGTGGAAGAGGTTGGGCTGGAACTCTTCTCCTAACAAGGGGCTGTCTACGTGCCAGGAGGCCCAGAGTCTCCTTGATGACGCTATCGCGGCCGGGCCAATCGCACCTTGTATGGCTCCCAGCTGATCCGAATAGCCCCGGAGCGGCGAACAGGCCTTGCTCATCCACAATCCGACAGCAGGTTCCACCGTAGAAACATAGAGTCTCATTCTGTTGGAAGTGAGCGAGAGCGAATCCAGGCTGCGCGCCAGTTGTTCGCTGACGCTTATATAGGAGAGATTTGAGGGTAAGCCACTGTTCCTACGCCCGTCAGAGCTTTGGAATTGAGTCAGGCCATTAGATCCATCGCTGGTATTCCCTGGAGGAGAATCCGTGGCGTTCGAGCGATCGGAAGCCAGTACTCCACAAGACGGGCTGCCGGCACAATCTCCACCAACGCCTCTGATGGGGCCCGTTTTTTGTCTCTCTCTACCCGATTCCCCATAGGGCGTTTGTGCCTCCTTCTTGTTCAGCTTCATCGAGTCGGCAAAGTTCGTGGTGCATTCAAGTCCTCGCCTTTGGCAGTTGGAACAGGCCTCGGACTCGCCACCTTTAACCAGCCTAGTGTCGTGAGCGTCATGGCTGCGGAGTTGAAAATCACAGCCACGCTTCGATGCTCTACACTGGTCGCAGCTGACATTCTGGCGCCTCCTGATACGCCTCTTGGGTTTCGACGGAGCTGGTGCTGAGGATGAGTCTGGAGCTGGAACCGAGATCCGACGGACAGCGGGGTCAGATGGAGGTGACTTGGAATTGGATTCCGAAGAGTCACTGGGGCCGGCATCGCCCTGTAGACCAACGCTGGTGGCGTTCAACGCCGAGTAGATTGAGACAGACCCGAGAGAGTCAGGGAAATCGATAGAAGGAGGAACAGTGACTGGCTCTGGCGAGAGGTCGTCAAGAAGATTGTAGAAGGAAGGAGGGTTTTGTTGCGGTTCTGTCTCTTCTTGTTCTTGCTGCTGTTGCCGATCTGGGTGGATCGGATACTGAAGTGGTTGTGGCTGTTGGTAGACTGACTGCATCTTTTCTCGATGAACCCCAACCGGTCGGTGAAAGGAGAAACAGAAAAAGTGTGTGTATATTCGCAAGGGTACGTGCAGCAGCTCTCAATCAGGTTGGTATGAAGGATCCAGCTGACGGCGGGGGGGGGGGGGGGGGGGGGGGGGGGCAGCTTTTGTCAGATTGTTGGGTGAAAGAAGCTGCAGTGGCGATGCGGGGGGGGGGGGGGGGGGGGGGGGGGGGATGAAGAGGAGAAAATAGAGGTTGGAAGGGAGGAGAAGGGGGGGAAAGGGATGAATCAAAGGTGCAGACTGGAGGGATCAAGGGGGTTCGCTGAATTCTGGTCGTGATCTAGTGGGTGGTGTCGATTGATGGTGGACACATGAGGTTGGCCGAAGTTTGACAGAGTGTGGTGGGGATGCCAGCTAGTGGATAGCAATGTCAACTTCGAGTCCGTGCCTTTCCGCGTGTGTGTTTGAGACAGAAATGAAGAAAAGAGGGAAGGGGGGAGAGGAACCGTCAGAGCGTCAGAGCAGAGCAAGGGTGGTGGGGCTGACTGCGAGGGTCTTGGGCGTAAGCGTGTTGTGATGGTTGGCTGGGTGGTGCTGCTGAGAAGATGAAGAGTTTTTTTTTCCCTTTTGGGGGGTCCGAGTGCGGGATGGCATAGTCTGACTGCAAGCAAATGCGAAAGGAGGGAGAAGGGGCAGTGGAGGGTCGAGGAGAAGAGCAAAAGGGGATGATGGTGTCAAAGCACGATCTTGACCAGTCGAGGGCTATCGTGACACAACCAACGCAGGTCAGATGCTGGATGGGGGAGCCGACTCTAGGAGTATCTGCAACTCGAGGGCGACGAACCCCTCAGCAGCATTCACGCATTTGTCACTTCATCGTCAGCGAGTTGTGAGTGAGCATGGGTGGGGGTTGCGACCACACAGATACAAGTGTCGACATGCTGTAACCCCTTCAAGCTAATAAGAGCGTCCGTCTTCATACAGCAACAAGGAAAACCCCACTCACGTTCTAATCACTCGCCTCGGTTAAGGTGAGGAGGAGGAGGTGGAAAATAAAGAATAAAGAGTCGAGAAATGCGGGGTAAGTGGGCGGATTACAAAGTGACCACATTACATAAGCAGGTGAGAGCAACCGTGCGGCATCCATTCACGATCGTGGTCGCGCACGAGGGGTCAGTAATACAGTTGTAAGAATACTCCACAGAGTCCACACAAATTCCCCCGGCGCTCTTTCTTTTTCTTTTCTTTCCTTTTTTTTTTTCACACGCAATCGTCACGAGATGTGAGCCACTGGGGCCAACTCGAACTGACCAACTCTGCAACGAAGTTGGGGAGAGCCACTTGCTTCAGTTTTAGGGTCCACCTTGTCCATCTGCAAGATCGGATGTGTTCGTACAATCATTATCGTACACCATTCACATACAGTATATACACAGCGGATCGACGAGGAAAGGACTGCAGAAAGGCAACCATCATGGTATCTGGAAGGGGCAGCTCAAACATCTTTCTTTGGCGGCGGTAGAAAAAGAAGAAGAAGAAGAAGGATACATAGGACGTCGGAGACCATCAATCATGATCGTTCGGCGAGCAAGGGCAAGACGAAAACGGGAAGCGACTCATTCCCTCTTTTCAAACCTGACTGTGTATGGGTTGACCAGTGGGTGAGTCAAGGAATCGGCTGTGGTTGAGCCAGGGCGAGGGAGATGAGGTTGAGGCGAGGAGGGGAGATTGTATGCGTAGAGCGTTTCAGTTCAGCTGGAGCGATGGTAGAGGTGGTGACGCAAGGGGAGCAAAGGACGCAGGACCTCGCCAACGTCGGGAAGCGATTCTGATAAAGTAAGGTCGAAAAGAAACTCACCATAGGTGGGAGGATCCCTCCTGAGAGCCTCGTGGTCAAACAAAACGTTGTAGTCGCTTAGTATGACCGCCATCACAGCCACACCCTCGTACGTTGCCAGCGTCTGTCCAAGGCAGAGCCTGGGTCCAGCGTTGAAAGCATGGAATTTGTACTGGCTGTACGTCTTGATCGTCTTGGTCCCGTCCGGCCTCGTCTCGATGAAGCGTTCCGGATTGTAGACCAGACAATCTTAAAATAGAAGCGGAGAGTTGGGAGGAGGCATGGGAGATGGAGATTTTGTCAGAGGAGATGGCTAGCTAGACTGTCGCGTCCTAGCAACGCCTGGATACTGTCAGATTCACTCACCCTCTCCCCAAATCTCCGGCATTCTGGCCATACCGTAGTCCGACCAGGCGACCGATTCACCCTTCTTGACGACGATGTCTGGCAGGTCTCCAGGTTGGCTGGTCAAGCTCGAGTCCTTTTCGTCGCCACCCTGAGCGTAAGGTCGGATGACGTCGTCCTTGACAACCTTCTTGACATTCTTGGGCACGGCCGGGTGCAGTCGGATGGCCTCGTAGAAGCAAGCGTGCATGCAGGTTAATGCGCTGAGATCGTCATACCCCATCAACCTCGCGGTATCGCCCTTGCCAAGGTAATCGATAGCCTCTTGTCGGCACTTTTCCATCCACTCCGGGTGCAGCGCAAACTCGTAGAAGAGCCAAGCAAGGGACTGGGCGGTGGTGTCCCTTCCTGCAATCAAAAAGTTGAGGACGACTGGAAGAAGCTCATCCCTTTCAAGCCCCATATCCATGAAGAGAGCCAAGAGATCCTTGTCGCCTTTGCTCGAGACAGCCCCCTGGACTGTCCCTTCCCTCCTCGCGGCTAACCGAAGGTCGATGATCTTGTAACAGAACGAGTGAAGGACATCCGTCGCTTTGCGCATATTTCTTCCCTTCTCGTTACTGTCGAAGTCCCAAGTGTCGATCACAACGAGACGACGCTGGTTTTAGTGAAGATGATCGGCATTTTTTTTCTTGGTATCAGAGGTCACTCACAATCTTTCCATGAAGGTGCCCAAGAGCTCGAAAAACCTGTTTTCCATCACTTGCTGGGCGTAATCAAAAGCTGCAGCAAACTCCACAACCTCGTTCAAGCCAGCAGCCTCGGCTCTTTTGAGTGAAAGAGACGAGGGGGATTAGAGATGGTGAGAACGCAGACGCCAAGAAGAGAAGGAAACGAAGCGGAACGATTTGACTCACGGAAGACACTTGATGTCGGCACTGAAGGCCATCTGAGAGAAAGAGCTCAGGGTAAACCTGAAGAAAACATCCGCAAGATTCACTTGGGTGCCCCGCTGGCTTACATCATTCAGGAGCGACTTCATAGTCGTGAGGTCCTTTTGAATGGCACTCTGGACATGAGTGCGGAAGTTGCCGACGCTGAAGATGTGGGAAGCCATTTTCCTTTGTCTCTTCCACGGCTCACCGTCAGCAACAAAGATCCCGTGGATTCCCATCACATCGCCCATACTTTCTCTGAATGAATCACCCTTGATCTATCCGATGGCAAGAAGGCGCAAGGTGTCTGAGAAGTGAGCAAATCGATCACATAGTCGCCGGTCATGGCGAGAGGTCCAACGTCATGGGTCGTGAGGCCGGAGGGCGGGCAGCAGGAACATCTATTACACTCACGTAGTTTGGGAAGTTCGTCTTCTGACACCATTTGATGTATTCCGGACGGTTTATCACGGTGACCTTGCCTCCAAGGGCTGGAAAGCTTATTGAAAAAGGTCTGCCTCCTTTTCCTACGGTCCTTTGAAACTCGACCATTTCATCGAGGAACTTGACTCTCCGGGCTGCTAGATCCAACAACCACTTCAGATGGCCTACCAACGGCAGCCCCCCGCTGACCATGGGCACATCCTTGCTCTTCGAAACAAAGAGCAGCCTATCATTATAGATGATTGCCAGTACGAGAAGAAGGGCCGTCGATACCAGGATGACCGCTCCGCCAAGTGATAGTTCAGAGACGGCTCGGTGAATGGCTTCGAACATTTCCTTCACGTTCGAGTGTTGTGCTGCTGGCGAAGGGATGCAGAACTCTCCTGAAGATGGTCGGTGGAATGAGTTTGAATCGGCTAGGCTGGAAAAGTCGGGTAATTTCTCCTGAAAGTGTTTCCCTCTGTTCGTAGATGCTACCGTAGAGTGATAGCGGACGTTTTCGTGAGTATCGAAACTTTCTGATCAATTGTCGTGCGCTGCAGAGAGGGGGCGAAGGTGAGAAAACGGGTAAAGGTATAACCTTGTGAACACGAATGGGGAAGTTCCATCAAAGGAGCTGACATTCGTTCTCGGTGCCTTTATACAACGCAGTACCAAGTACATGATTTCATATCGAATGATTCGTGAACGGTTGGGACAGGTTGACCATATGAGAGCCGAAGGGGAAAGAGGTGCAAACACAAGCCAAGATCTACCCCGCACTTGCCCTACTGCCGGCCTCCCCATCCGAAAGGATTGTGCGAGCCTGCATGAAGTAAATCATGTTTCAGATCAGAAGCTTTGATGGAGCCGTCCCCTCCCCCCCCCTTTTGGATTTTTGGGTAAGGATGAGCGGTTCAGAGAGTGTACAGGTGGGAGGGTGGCAAGTGGACTCGAAGAGCCGCTCTTTCGCACTTGGGGAGGAGCCGCGAAGAGCGGCTTACGTTAGGAAAGTTAGGTCTCCAACTGAACCGATGATTGTGGAAGGAGTTGGTTATCGTGACCTCGGAAATCGAATAGGCTAAAGCTCTCGACCTTCGAACTCCACTTGGGAGCACTTCGATTTAGTAAGTTCTTTAACCAGATCTAACCATCTGGCCGACTAAAGTAACCACAAGCATTGAGGACTCGATCGGGTTGCTCGGGTAAATAGACAGGTTTGCAAGCCGCGGTTAGCAAGCGAGTCGTTATTACTTCGTTAATCATAGGAGGAATCCTTTACCACTTCGCGATCGGGAGGAGAGCTCAAAGCTCGCACGTGACTCCTAACTCCAAGTGAATCCGCTTCCCGAGCTTTCCTGACGCCCAAACAAAAAGGTGAAGAAGGAAGGAAAGGGCATGGACAGCATCAAAAGCATACAGGCCTCGACCCCAACCGCAGCCTTTGCTCAGCACAGTCAAGCGATGTTACGGCAACAGCGAGTTGGATCCCTGGAGCAGAAAACCAGACCTCCACCGGGCTCCACTCATCTCATTGTCAAGGGGCTGAAGGGCGAGCAGGGCCTGGCAATCCTTGGCATGATGATGTACGATGTAGGGTGACAGATAGGGTGAAACCGCCCCTCGATGAGGGCCTTCTCAGACAACACCTAACGTCAACATCACGATGCGATCGGGGAACAATGGAAGTGGCGTATCATGAATGATGGTGGGCGCACAGGCTAGTGAAGTGTCGAAAGAGAAAGAACCCGAAGCTTCTGTTCTCATCAAGGTCAGGAAGGAAGTCCGTTCTCTTCGCACTCTATTCCCCTCGGATCGGAACCTAGGGACGGAGAGGGGGAAACTCTTGTGTTGAGTTAGGGAGGAGTGATGGAATGTAGGTGGTGAAGATGCTCTGACTTGCTGGAACCAAGGCAAGGAGGATGAAAGAAGAAGATGACTTAGAACGCCGGTCCGACCTTGGCGGTAAGGAAACCGCGGCTCCGTGAGCCTATCTGGATCTCCATTTCGAACTCCCCCTACTCGACCGAGACGAGTTGGTGTAGCCAAGGCCATGCCATCCATTCTCCCCCTCCCTTTTTCTTTCTCATCGTTCCTCGAGCTACGCCTGGGAAGCGTGCTGTCCGATCCGAGTGGACATGACGAAAAATTCTCTCGAATAGACCGGCCGATGGTGGAAACGATGAAGAGATGGGAGGCGGCTCCTCGCCAGCCAGAAAGGGGAGGTGTCAAAACGTCAAGACGCTTCGGAGCCGCGTCCAAAAGTAAACTCACTTTTTCATTAAAGCTAAGATGGCTCTGATGTCAAGCCGCGTTCCCTGGCCTGGCGCCGCCCACCCCTTGATTTTTGAAAACCATCCCCAACTTTGCTCAAGCCATAGGATATGAGCAAGGGTCCATGCAGCATTGCGACAGCAGTGTGTGCATGTCAGGCCCATTCGCTCTCCAGGTAGATGGGAAGGAGTCTCCCCCTTGTCGCCTCACACCGCCCCATGGTCCTCCTCCACTCATCCCCTTCGTGAAGGCGTTTCTCTACTGATCCAACATCAGCTACCCAAGAAGCGGCGCGAGCGAGCTCGAGGCATTGAATCGAACAGCGAATTTGAAGCGCATCGCCACACCACCTTCAACCACGACCAGCATGGGCAGATGAGGGAGAGAGGATATGATCGCCGACAGCTCCGTTCCCCAAATGGACTTACCGCTTCGTCCCCTGTCCGTTGCACAGTCCCACACTTGAACTTTCTCAATTTTTGAACTTTTGGATCTTCATTCTTTGATTTTTTTTTTTCGCTTCTTCGTTTGTGTGTACGTTCCACCTTATCCTTCTTTTGCCAGTAGGAATAAAAGTGTGGAGAGGTTGAAATCTGTTCAACCTCACAAATAGCGAGAAGGTGGCGTGATCTGAGCCGAAACGATCACCGGGGATTTTATTTTTTTTTCTTTTGTTGAAGAAAATGAGGATGGAGGGAGCCAACAGATGCTAGCAAGTGACCATCATTTGGTCGATCGAGTTCAAGTAGCCTCGTTTCGGAAAGGGAATACTGGAAAGGAGTAGGTCTAGGTTACGAGATTTACCGCCTGCCGCTTATATGAGCTTCGATGATAAAGTCAGAGTCGAGCTCTTAAAGTTAGAGTCGAGCTCTTGCGACTCTCAGTTCCCTTTTTCCCCTCAAGAGGTCTAGAGCTAGAGTCGGAGCTTGAGCGACGTCGAGTAACAGGAAGCAGAAACCTTATCTTGAACCTTCTGAGAGCGACAGCTGGGATTGCAAGGCAAGAGAAGCCTGTGATGCCCAATGCTTTCGATGTAGAACGACAAGAATCGCCTCGGAGAGAACTCGAGCAGAGGGGAACGAGTTGGGGAGAGGAGAGATGCGAAGGGGGAGGGGAAAGGGGAAGAAAGGGCTAGGAGGAGGTGGGGTATATATGCTTTTGAAGATGGGGAATGCATGCCTTTTCCATCTTCACATCAAATAGATTTATCTACGTTCTTGAAACGGTTCATTTTGATCCCCTTCCATTCCTTTCCCCTCCACTGTTTTTCAAGTTTCTGGGTCCTTCTTTCATCCTTCCGATGCGGATGAGGCACAGTTGGAGTTGAAGGGCGGATCAGTTCCCAGAGCGGTCCAGCGCTCACCAAATTATGGCCAAAAACGCCTCGTCACCTTCTCGGTTGCTTTGGAGGGTGCGTTACTTCATCAGAACTCTCGATGGAGAAGGATGGATCGTGAGGTCCAAAATCCCTTTTACTCGCTGCTTGGCTCCCATGTGAAGCCTTCCCTGCCAGCACATTGATTCACTTTGGCCCATCTCTCGATCCGATCCCCCATCCATCCGGAGAAGATCCTCTCGTTGTCAGGGTTGATAACGCCGATCCTAAGAAACTGCGATGTCCATCTGCAATTTCCGCGATCGGATCGGCTCCTCAGAGAGTTTTCTGACCTCTTCCGTCCACTGCCACCGTCCTCCTTCCATTCCCACATGTAGCAGTCCTCGTTCTCTCTGCACTTCTCCTGGCATCTGACTGCATCGGACGTGTAGGAGTCGTCCGTCTCCGAATCCCAATCCCACATCACCTGCCACCCCCTTTTTAGAACCTCTTTGCCCGGCATCACCGTCTTTTTGAGGTACTGAGGCTTGAACTCTTCCCAAACATCTGCCCAGCGTAAAAAGTCGTTCTTCTTCAGTCTAGCCTCGATCCGGGTCTGGAAATCGTAAAGGTCGTAGATGTCGTTGGGCGTTACGTGGTGGAATGTGAAGAGCTGGTTGCACCAGACGTCCTTGCGGAACTTGAGCTGACGGGGAGGAACATCATTGAATTTCTCCCAGCCTTGCTCTGATAGCTTGTCGATCTTCACAGTGGTAGTGTTGAAGATGGCCAGGGAGAGCAGAGCATCGCCAAACGCAGAGTGGAGCACAAGATCGTCTTGGTGATGCTCAAACTCTGGATCAAGACCGTACGTGGCGTCCATGATCCCTTTGGACAAGACAAAGCCGGAGCCTCCATGCGAGAACATGAAAGACTTACCCTCGTGATCGGTGAAAGAGGGATGACCAAAGTAGAGCTGTTCCTCGTGGTCCTGGGCCTTGAGCCATTTCACGAGTTGGTTCCAAAAGAGGAAAGTGTCTGCTTCTACCATCACGTACCATTTTGCGTCAGGGTACTTCCTGTAGGCCTCGCCCATCATTGGGAGGAACTTGAATTTATCGAGCTTCCAACCGGTCTCCTTGTCCAGAACCTGATCGAGCCTCTGGTGGTTGTCCAGAAGGTCGTGGGTGATCGAGTAGAGCTGGGAAAACTCGCGATCCTTCTTGATTCGGTCGGAGACGTTGGCCAGAATGTCTTGGATATGGATCTCGCCAACCCTGGACTCGGCGTCGGAGAAGAAGAGCGATTTGGGAGCGACGCTACCACTCGCAGACCTCAACGCTACATGAGTCATCAGCCGCTCGAACAAAGTGGCTGAGCCGACCTTTGTGATCAGCACGACGTCGTTCACAAAGGGATCCGTCTCTAGAGGGACCTGGTCGGTTTTCGCAGCGTTCAGGTAATCGCCAGGACCGAGGCCGACGGCTTGGCCAAACTTCGACTTTGATATGGCCGAGTCTGGCTTGCCTAGCAAGACCATGTAGCCTACAACCAACGTCAAGATCAAGAGGCCTCCAAACTGTGCGTGAGAGAAAGAGAGAGACAAGGGGAGGTGCTTTGTAAGCGTGGAAGATGAAAGGACCGCCGAACACATTCGCTCGTGTGCATGGACTTGGATCTGGTCAATTCACTCTTGTAGATTCGGAGCAGGCACTCACTGCGACGAGAGCGTTGATAGGAGTTGCCCGCTTTCGCAGCCAGTTTGGGGCTGCTCGGTCGAAAGAGTCAACTGCCCTGTCGAAAGCATTCTGTATGCGACCGCGGTTGGTGCTGGTGTGCCTGGTGGTGCTCGTGGGTGGAGGCCTTCTGGTGTGAGTGTCCTTGTCAAGGTTGATCTCCTCTTCACCGTTGGGTAGTTGGTGGTAGCTCGCCATCATGGAGATTGGATCAATCTAACCCAACTTCCAGCTGAGACGGGTGCGGCCGGTAAGAAGTCAGGAGAGAGATCAGGCCGATGGTGGGATCGAGAGGAAACCCCACCTCTGCAATGACAGCCGTCTTAACCTTGAGCGGAATCGATCCTGTTTCGAACCGAGCAGAGAGACGAGGGATGGATTCCGTCACTTGATGTGATCCAAACGTTCCCGGTCGAGGATGTTGAGGCAGTAGAAAAGTAGGGAGGAGTAAAAAAAAAAAAAAAAACTATTGAGTAGAGGTTGGGGAAGAAAAGAAGCGACAGTGACGAGGGAGAGTGGACAGAGTCAGGGAGGTGAGCAAAGCGAGCAGTTCTCACTTGCGATCCATTCTGTGTTGAAGAGAGACTTGGGGAAAAAGACAAAACAAACAGGAGAATGACGATCTGTGTGTGGTCGAGGTGATAGAAGAGATGTTGGAACGAAGAGAGGCCCACCGATGGCGTCGGTGGATGTCCGTATCATTCAGATGGTGATTTGTTGACCGCGGACACACACACACCACTTGCCGACTCACAAAGCTCGTGCCTTGACTTGCTTTTCTATTTTATTTTATCCTTTCTACGGCCTTGGCTTTGCAACGCAGGCAGGAGGGTGGGGCAGAGGGAGATGGCAAACCCGTCCTACTGGATCGAAAGCTGCCGACTGCGTTCCCGAGACCATTCTGGATTCTGATTCCCTGTCTCCGCAGTCCCGATAAGCAGAACACAGCCTACCGTTGTCCTTATACCTTTTCTCATCCATCCAGCCCCTTCCCGCCTGAATCAAGTCTCTATGCTTGATCCGCTCCTCCTCTCCCTTCTCTCTCTCTCTCTCTCTCTCACACACACACACACACACACACGCACACACACAGAGTTTCACCCTTCGTTCTCAGCGGAAACTTGGGACGTTCACCTTCGTGACTTCTTGGAAGAATCACACTGGCGTCACGGTCCTTTCGATTTTAGATATCCTTACCAAATTGACATTTCATTTTTGCAAAACGTGTGCCTGAGGTACAGCGACGTTGTTACTGTATTTACCCTGCCACTTTAAATTCTAAAATGGGCTGGAAGCCAACCGAAGAGGGTCGTCCCGCGATCCCGCGGCCACTTTGAATATTCGAACTGCGCCGCGAATCTTCTCATAATTCATCATTCTCAGTGTAGTCAAAAAGGGATTCTGAGAACTTCGGAACGAGGGAGCCCCAAACTCGAAAATAAAAATAAAAATAGAATCATGGATATCACATCTGCATGTGATCACAACCCATCGTGCAATAGAAAGGTGAAAGAGGGAGTGAGACCCTGTAGGAAGAGGTGGGTCGCTAAGAATGAGAATACGAGAAAGCCATGATGACGAATAGTTCAAGAATGTCACGCTCTGCATCCCCCACGCATTCGTGCAGATTCCTCACGCGGTCTGACTTGACGCTCGCCGTACCACAGGCTCGTGCGGTGGATACACGGGTGGGGGGAAAGGGATGGTCACAGACCACCTTCCCACCCAACTCAACTCGTCCCTCGTTTTTCATGTTCCAGCAGTCTTGCCCGGCGGTCATACGGTCATGCAGATACGTACTATACGACAAAGGGAAAAAGGAAGCAAGAGCACGGAATCATTTCCTTGACTCCTTGGCTCCACCCACCCAAGCTTGCCCTTGGCAACAGTCACCATCCCCTGAAATGGGGACTCTCGCCGCTTGGTTCTTGACCCTATCCCACTAAGAAGCCCAGAGACATTAGCATGTGATTGGCCTCCCGCGCAGCCAGGAAGGATGGAGAGTAGAGCGAGTGTATGCGTCGTATTTCTCGCTGTCTGATTGTCCATGTAGATGGGAGAGCATCTGTGAATGATCACCAATTCCTATCTTACAGATCTAGCTTTCCATTTTTGAAGAAAAAAATCTCGAAAACAGCGGAAGAGAACAAAACAAGCAAAAGAAAAGGGAACAAAACCAACATCCAACGTCTTGCAGTTGGCAGCCTGCCCTTTCTTCTTGCTTTTTTCGCGAGTGATTGATGAGGTGCAATGCGAGCAGGTCCATTCCTCTATGCACGGCATGGGCATGAGGAACAGGATGCGCTAGGGAATACAGAGAATGGTATGTATGAGCATCTGGGGCTGGGAGCATGTTGGGGAAAGGTTGTGTATGGGGAAAGTGTGTGATGGAGGGATGGGGAGAGAACTGGGGCTCGTAAAAAATATTCTGACGGAAGAGTTGGACCTCGCTAGCCTCGTCGAAATCACACCTCGAGTAAAAACTCGAAGGAGGGAGAGATGGTGGAGTTTGGGGTGGTGAGAGACTCTTCTTGAAAGGCGTGGCGACGCTTCCGTGTGCGACTTTACTCGCCATTCTTGGCCCTCTTGGCCGTGTGCTCCACAATTGGGCCGTTACCGACTGCGCTCGCCTTCCTGTACGAATGGCAGGAATGAGCGTGCTTGAAAAAGGCAGCAAAGTTCCTTCTTCTCTTTGCCGTGCAGATCAGGATCCACTCCCCGCATTGATGACACTTGCCTTCGACAGTTCCCGCGGCATCAGCGTACACGCGAAGGTGGGTCGGTGCGGTGAAGCGAAGCCCCGAGACCGAAGAAATGCCGTGCTTGTGGACTTGGTCATACCAATACTGCGAATTCTTGAGTTGGAGCCAGTTTCCGTGCTCGCATCGATCGCACCACGCCTCCCTGGCATTGCCCGTGCCTCGAACCCAGCGAGGCGTGTAGAGGTCTCCGGCAAAGCGCAACTTGTCCGTCTGAAGCCTCGGCTTGTCGTCCTCGTTGGCAACGTCAAAGTCCGAGGCGGGCGGATCCGGCATTCCGGTCTGATTTTCGCAGTGCTGATCATAGTACACGTCTTCCATCTTGCTGCCTGGTGGCGCTCTCAGAACGATATCGGTCGTGATGTGGTATGGAGTTGTAGCGAGCAAGTTAGATTGGATCGCCTGGCTAGCGGCCGAGCTCTGCCTTCTATGACTCGATGTGGACGAAGTCGGGGGCGAAGTGTTGTTCGACCTTTTGACCGTGTCTTTCCAAGAGTTGATCGCAGGGCTATCGTGAGGGGACGGCGTTGCTGTTGCCGTCGCCGAAGCACCCATGGACGCAGCCGAGGCAGGATTTTGGCCCAGCCAAGATGGCCAGGCTGATTGCTGCACACCGGGGGCCGGGAACCTCGAAGGAGGTGGAGGGATCTGCTGGTAAAAGTAGGCAGGCTCAACACCCAGCGACTGCCTTCTCGGGTCAGAAGGCGGTCGATAATTGAGAAGGCTTGCCGGTGTGGTAGCACTTTGGCGTGAGAAGACCATGTTCGGGGCGAGCGAGTATCTTCTCAGAGCCGAGTCTGCACCATCATTGACGCCGTTCGAATCATTTGACGACACTTCCTCATATGAGCGCTTGCCCAGCGAGTTTGAAGGAAACTCGTACGACCCAATGTCGAATCCCAAGGACGACGAGGCGTTGCCGACGTAGTCTGGACGGCCATTTGGGCGAGAATCGTGACTCCTGTTGCCGTGCTCTGTGGACGCCCCCCTTCCCGAGTCTGGCGTTGAGGAAGGAAGCGAAAGCAAACCTCTCGAGTCCCCCCCGGACGCTGTTTGCTCATGGGTAGATGACCACCATGTGTGTGAGCTCTCACCTCCATGCGAGTATCGCGGTGGAGGTGGACCCAGGCTGTCGCCCTGGAAGGATTCTAGAGGTGGCGGAGGTCTTGAGAAGGAAGCGTCGCTGGTGGCACTGCGAGCATGTGGTTGATATGTTGCCCTTCGCATGTATGCTACGACAGATCAACGGGGGTCGGAAAAGAAAGGTTTTGTTAGCTGGGAGGATTTCTGCGCAAAAAAAAAAGAAAGTAAAATTTGCGACTCACGCCTTGGTTCATGCTCAAGCTGAAACTCAGGGTTAACTCTAGTCCTGGGTGCGTCGGCCACAGGGAGCCCAGATATGGCGGACGGAGGAGGGTATGTTTGACTCGAAGACGACTCCTCGTTAGAATAGGAAGAGATGGAAGGGGCCCAAACAGGTTGGGCGAAGGAAGACTGCTCCTCGTACGAATCCGAGTAGCCCATAGTCATTGCGATCATATCTCCAGGGATGTCCCAGATCGACGAGTAGGCTTCCATATCTGCAGCACTAATCGGATTCCCCTTAACCGAAGGGGCTTTTGAAGGAACAGTAGTTTTGGAAGGGGGAAGACCGATCAAGCTCCCTAGAACATTCCTCATGCCTGAGCTCCAAAGGTGAGAACCGTCTTGTAATGTGTCAGTCGAACTTTCCATTGCCTGAGGGAGTTGGAGAGGAGCCATTCCGGTAGAGCTGGCCAGAGATGGATCCAAACAAAGCCCGATCGAGTCCGCCTGTGACGGACCGTCGAGCCCGTCCGAAGATACAGGGCTAGCACTGCCGCTTGCACTGAGCCCTGGGCTGGCTTGCACATCAGAATCGTCAACCTCAGGGGTATTATGATTCGCAAGGAAAAGTCCAAGAGTGGAAGCAGAGGACGATTCGTTGTCACCTGTCATCCTGCCGGTGGGTCAAGGGTCTGGGTGAATGAAAGTCGTTTTAGAAGAAATCTTGGGGATGCTCAGTCTCACTGAAGGATGCGTCCAAGCCCAGTGGCACGATTTGTGCACGGTTAAGATCAAGGAGTTGAACAGGAAAGCTGTAGAGAGTGAGAAAAGGATCGAGCTTCCTGGGGCCGGTAAAGATCCTGTGATCAAGACTTGGTAGCGTTTCGATACGGGACAGAGTGATGGTCAAAGAAAAGGGTGGATAAAGGTAAAAAAAAGATAGCAAAGAATAATGCAATGAGACCGACTGATAGCGTCCCAAGATGAGTGGTTCCTTCACGTTGAGAGTCAGCGGTGTACGAAAGAAGGCCTTAGCTGGTGGTGAGGTGATCCGGCTATGGTGTAGGGCGACGAAGGGTGTCAGCAGCTGGTGACGTTTAGGACAGGATGCGACCCCCCCCCCCCCCCCCCCCCCCCCCCCCCGCCAAAAAAAAAAAGTAAGAACAAGAAATAAAAAAGCTCACGTGTTGTAATGAATCGAATCCCCTTTTCCATGCCAGCTTTGCCTTCTCCCAAGCGAAAGAAGAAGAAAAAAAGGAAATCAACCCTCCCTCGGAATCGTGATTGAACTTGGATCAGTGATGTTGAGCTCCCCAAGCTGGGCAAGCGGGGAAGATTCTCCCCTGCGGGAAGGCTGGTTGCCTTGGATTGGGAAATGGGAGGGGAAGGGGGGGAGGGTTGGTTCTTTCTACATGCGTTGTTTCGAAGGAAAGAGGTATCTACTTGTTGTTTGCATCCCTGAGGATCCTGTAGAGGATGGAGTGGGAGTCTGGAAGGATCGGAGGACGGTCTCGTTCACTTCTTCATGGCCCAGATCTCCAATTTCCTGATCATCCCTTTCAAGTTCTATTTCGGTTTCGGATCCGGGGGGAAAGGGAGATGGTTAAAAAGAGGAGGGTAGATTTCGGTCAGAGTTTTCTTCACAGACCCCCGCACCTTTTCTTTTCTCTTTGAAACGTTTGGTATGAAACGAGAAGAACCCACCTTTCCAGCCCTGTTGCAATTGGCCTGTAACCAGACTTGCATCTGTTCCCTTATGGATCGGATCTCTTCCGTGATGGGAAGGGAGGGGTCGAAGGATTTGGGATTGAGTAAGGTTTCGAAGAACGTGTTCCAGATCTCGACTTGCCAGTACCTCTTGAGGGTTTGGTTGATCCTGCACCTCGTCTTGTCGTTGGTGGTTGTGGTGGTGGTCTCGATGTACTTTCCGAAAAGAAGGCAGTAGGCTACGCTGGCCACTCCAAAGTAGTCGGTCTCAAAGGTCCAAGGTTGAGCCTGCCTCATCTCGGGACAGTCCCTAGGGTCTGGTGACCAGTCCGCGATGAAGGTTTGACCCTTGGGGAACCTGGAGAGATCGATCGCCCTACCAAAGTCGATGAGGGTGAGACCTTTGGAGGACCATCCTAGACTACCGTCGCTTTGGTAGGCGTTCGACCAGGTCTCGCCGATCCCGGGCTCTTCCAACCTGAGGAGGCAGTTGTCGATCTTCAGGTCGCCGTGGATCAGGTTGGCGTCGTGAAGACCTTCGACGAGTTTCAAAAGTTCGATGGTGAAGAACATGGCCAGGACCTCGTCCACCCCCGAACTCGAAGAGACGGAACCAGCAGCGCCTGCTACCACGGTGGAGCCGGTGCTGCTGGCGACACCTGCGACGGTGGCGTTGTTGACCACCTCGAGGAGCGTTCCTTTCTCCCCGTATTCCAACAGGAGGAGCGACTCGTCCTCGTAGGCGAAGAATCTCCTCGCGCTGACGATCGATCGGAGAAGCTTGGCAGGCATCCTGGCCCTGAGTTGACCGAGGATGTAGAATTCCCATCGGTTGGGTGGACTCTCGACCTTGATGGCCACCAACCTTCTCCTCTCGGCCTCCTCCTCGTCCTCCTCCTCGATCGAGAGTTCGGCCAGGCCTGCCTCGAACGAAGAGTCGCCGTTCACCCCTCCCAGCGGCTTCCTTACCGGTGGCGAGCAGTTGTTGACGTCTTCAGCCAGGAAGACGGCGCCGTAGCCACCTTCCCCTAGCTTCTCCCGAACCTCGAACCTGTTGCCCTCGATGTCCAGGATCCAATCGCCCTTGATCATCGAGGTGTTGCCGATCGATTTCCGCATGTTTGCTTTGGCTCTCTTCTGGAGTGAGGCCAGCTTGCCTTGGGCACTCTTGGTTTGGAGGTCGACGAAATTGGAGGAGCTCTCTATCGAAAGTTGTAGACCCCCCAAGATCGCCTCCACCACCTCCGGGTCAACCGGAGAGCAAGGGTTCGGCGGCATGAAAGTGGAGGATGGAGGTTGGGCGATGGTGCTTTCGAGCACTTCCTCCTGGGATTGGGGCTGGATTTGACCAGGATGGTGACTTGAGTTGTCGATCGTCCTTTCACCCACTTCCTCTACCGCTTCCTCCCTTTCCCTGTCCCCTTCGTCTCGCTCTCCAGCAGACTCCTCTCCCTCGTCAGCCGCCGCCCTGGCAGACGTCTCCAGCTCTGCTGCGTTCTCCCGATCATCGATGGTGAAGGACTTGCTGAACTGCTCGTGCGCAAATTTTCCAGTGCACTCCCCTTCCGCTCTAGAGATGGTCAGTCCTTCAGTCAGATCGAAGGGCGTCTTTCCGCCCCAGTTGGATCGATCGTCGATCGTTCCAGCAGAGGTTCCGTTGCTTGAAGCGAAGGAACGGTCATCTTCGCGATTGAGCGCGAGTCTCTCGACCTGCTGCTCGACTTCCTGGACGTCATCATCCCTGCTTTCGAGGAAGCCCTCTTCACCGGCTTCTTGAGCATTTCCATCCTCCTCCTCTTGCAAGTTCAAAGGACCAGGGACGAGCTCCTGACCTTCCGAGATCTCGGTGAAACCGGTGTAGTCCGCTGCCAAGCTTCCTCTGGCGCTTCTCCAAGACTTCATGTTGCTGCTGTTCCTCGTGGCCGTCGCTGGAGTCCTGGCCGAAGTGTATCGTGTGAACTCGTAAGTGGCTTCGGTGATGGGGGTCAAGGGTTGGAAAGGCTTCTTTCGATAGTCCATGTCTCCAGGTTGGGCCTCTTCCCTTTCCTCCCCCTCCTCGTACTCGGCATACCTCTCGTCTTCCCCCTCAGGCTCAGAATCCTCGTCTTCTTCTTCCTCCTCCTCCTCTTCCGCCTCCTCGAGCGATGGTTTAAAGGTCCTCTGGGCCAAGGCTCTTGCCGGAGGAGGAAGGGGCTCATTTCGAACCTCATCCCCGTCTTCGTCCTCATCTTCATCCCTGAAGACAGGTCTCGCTGCTACGGGTGCAGGCCTAGAGCTGAGAGGAGCTCTCATCGGTGTGCTGGTGCCGAATGGGACTTTCGTTCCGAGCGGCGTTCTCATCGGTGTCGCTTTGACATTGGCGTTTTCGTCGTTCAACGCCCTCGAGAGCGCGTTCTCATCATTCTGGGCCTGCCGGTTGGGTGCCGACTGGTTTCTTGAAAGGGGAGTCGGAGTCGGAGGTACGTCCCCGGCAGGGGCTGACATCATCGAGGCCGGAGGCACCTGAGACCCTACTACCCTCTTGAGGTCTGGCTTCCTGAGAGGTTGCAAGTCGTCGTCCTCTTCGTCCTCGCTGCTGGTGTCGTAGTCATCGTCCGAGTCGCTCTCGTCGCTCTCATCCCCGTTGAACATGTTCTCCACCTCCCTCATCGTCGCCTTGGTCACCAAGGTTGGGCTCATCATCCTCTTCTCGCTTCGATCCCTCTTCCCGCTGTTCTCGCTCCTCTTCCTTGGTCGAAGGTTGAGCGCTTCCGCGTTGGCGATACTATTGTCAGGATCAAAGACATCTCGGCAAGGCACCGAGGCAACCCCGATCTCCTGTGTCGCCTTGGAGCCCGAATGGAGAGTTGGGGCATCGGCTTGAGGAACAGGGTCTGTTCGCTCTGACCCTTGCTCCGGCTCAGGAGCGGGAGGAGCTGCGGAAGGTGAGCTTTGCCTGGGCGTGCCTTGCTGGGGCTCCGAATCCCGAGTGACAGGCTCTTTTTCTGCCAAGCCTGGGTCGGAATCGGGATGCTCAGGTTCTTCCTCGTCCTCCTCGTCCTGGTTCGAAGGGATCCATTTGCCCACGACGTAGTCCAAGTGCTCCCACGGATCATCCGCAGTCCCGTCGAAAGCCCAACCTCGGCGTTCGACCAAGATCTCTTCAATGCAGCGCTCGACCGTGTCCTTGGACTCCTCGGCACGACTCTGAACTGCCTGCTCGATGTCCAGACCTGGGTAGAGGAGCTTCAATGGAATCGCATGCCTCTCCTCTTTGACTCCGGTTCCCGTGCTCGAAGCTTGCTTCGACGAGCCACCGGACTTGCTGGTGCTGCTGGTTTTCCTGGCCTTTTCACCCGATGAAGATTTGTGGCCATCACGTGAGCTGGAAGCCTTTCCGGATCTGCTACCGCTGCTGCCACCGCTGCTCCTTGTGGAAGGCGGCGGGGGCTTGATATCGGCAGCCTCTGGCGTCTTCTTGGTGTCCGAGTCCCAATGCATGAAAGGGTTCTTGCGCAAGAGATCTGTCTCTGTTGGCGGCTTCTTGGAGTGCGACGAAAAGATGTCTTTCGGGCCGAGGGCGCCTGCCGCACCCTTTGACTGGTGTTGACCGTCTTCTTCGTCTTCTTCGTCCGAGTCTTTGAATACAGCCAGCCCGCCACCGACCTTTTTCTTTACACCACCAGACGCTCCGAGCTGCATTCCACGATCAGCCCTGTCACCTTGCTTGTTCTCTTGCCTCCGGCTCTCGACGGTTCCCAGATCCTCCCAGCCGTGGGAATTCGAACTTGGCCGAGGTTCATCGTCTTCGTTGTCCCGAAAGACAGAAATCTTGCTGCCGTTGTTCGGACCGGGACTCGGCGCTCCAAGAGAGGATCCAAGCGGTTGCATGCTCCTGCCTGTACCCCTGATCGCATTGGTGGGGAGACTCCTTTGAGGGCCCGAGGTGGAAACTTTGTTGCCGAGCATACTCCTTCCAGAGCTCGCCATGGCCGCCGCCAAGGCTTCGTTGTAGGACAGGGGTTGCTGTTGCGGACCAGAGCGTGATGTGGAAGCTTGGGGATGCATCATGATCCTCTGCTGGAACTCGGCGTACCTTCGTTTCAGACGATCGATCGGATTGGCTCTCCGAGCAATCCCCAGCCTATATGTCGAGTTGGCTTCGTCGAATCTGATTAGTCGACGTCGATGCGGGGGAAAGGGAAGGAAGAGGAAGGAGAATGCGGGGAGCAAAAGGGCAGGTTAGGATGTGCGTATGAGACTTGCCTTGAATCCATTTCGATCTATGCGAGACAGGCCCTGTCCAGAGATCACTCACATCCCTTGACCTTCTAGCACGACTGCCAGTTCTTCGTACAAGCTTGCAAGCTTTGTGCCGATCTCGTTCGCCAGAAGAAAGTTGTAGACGTCCCTTGCACACTCGACGTTCCTGGCGTAGAGGATCCAGAGCCTGAGGTACCTGCTGTCGTTCGTGTACTGATCGGAGTGACGGAAGGTGCGCGTGGCCCTCTCGAGAAGGGGGACAAGGCCGCTCTCGTGGTTCTGACCGGATGGGAAGTTGTCGATGCACCACTTTACGTATCTGTTCCAGGCTTCCAAGGGGTCATCCGAGTCTGCGTTCTGCTCGCTGGTGACCTCCTGCTCGTGAGCCTTTCTCTGGGCGGAGAGGGCGGCCTGCCTCTGCTTGTGCTGGAGGCTGAGCGTGTTGCTCAAGGCGTGGGCCGACCTCCCCCTGGCCAAAGGTTGGACGTTTTCCTTTTGGGATTCGATGGCTTCGAACGAAATGATGGGAGTGGAGGAGGTCTGCTCACCACCAGGTGTCCTCATCGGGGTTTTGAGAGGGGTGACCAGGGAAGAGGAGGAGGAGGTGATGGTGGTGGTGGTGGACTGCTGATGGTACTGTTGTTGCTGTCTCTGCTTGCTCGGTGTCTGAGCGGGGGGACCCATGGGGGTGGAGGGTGGAGCCGACATGGTCGGGGGGGGGGGGGAATCTTACCTGGTGGCCTTGAA
>KZ819743.1:25536-37406 GCA_003144235.1 Violaceomyces palustris | reverse complement strand
GAAAAGGTACGATCAAGGGAAGGTTTGTTGTGCCAAGGGGAGGAAGGAAAGAGAGAGGTACGGGATTTTATTTTGTTTTTTTTTTTTAGAAAAGAATCGGTCAACCGACATCTTAGAGAAAATGGGAGATGATAGAATGCTCTTGAGAGGAAACTCACCATTGTGCAGCTCCTCATCGAATGCCACCAGCCTGGCGGCAAGAAGAGAAGGTCACCAGGGCCGAGGATGTAGTTCCTTGATCTCGGCAAGACTTTTTCCAGAAAGTCCTTGCCCTTCGAGGACCAAGAGCCGCCTTCCTCATCTTCTGCCCGCGTGGGTGTGCGGATCTGGAAGACGTCAACGCTTGAAGTGTTGCACATGTACCGATTGATCCCACCCTCCTCTTCGTTGTCAAGGTCGCTTCCCTCTTGATCATCGTCGCCGACACCGAGTGAGTCGGTCAACCCATGTCCTTTTTTCTTCCCCTGACTACCACCACCACCGCCACCGAACGATGCCATCGCTCCGTTCTTGTTCGAGTCTGGGGGCGAGATCCAGACCTCCTTGTACCCCACCACTTGGACTTTCATTCATTCGCGTTTTTGTTTTCAATTTGTTGCATGCGACGATTGTAGGAAAGGCCCACAGGGATGGTTCCAAGGATTCGAACCGTGGTTTAGGATGATTCGTTCTCTTGCATTAAGTAAAAAAAAAAAAAAAAAGAAAAAAAAAAGCTGATCGCCCAGCCATTCCCGCCACCTCGTGCGACTTACCAAAGCAATTATAGTAAGGATCGGTGTGCGGGGGTGAGACGGTGCCCCCCGGTCCCAACCAGGCGTTGACGACCACGTCCTCGCTACCGCTCTCTTCGTCCACTGGTGGCCTGTAATCCGGGAATTCGTTGGGGTCCGGTGGAGGAGGGCAGGAAAAGACGAAGTCCGGCAGCATCATGTCCTTGGAGAGCTGAGGGAATTGGTTAAGGAGGCTGTGTTGGGCAAGGTAGAGCGTTCTTCGACTTGATCTTTCCGATTCCGCGAATGTGGCTTCTGCTCCTCCTCCTCCTCCTCCTCCTCCTCCTCCTTCTCCTTCTCCTTCTCCTTCTTCTTCGTCGTCATGCCCGCCGCAGCTACCCCACCCATCCGACCATCCAGATCGATCCAAGAATTCCTCCCAAGGCATGATGGCCTGACCCCAACCTTGCTCGGTATAGTTGGATCCGACCTCGACCGGGACGTGTCTACCTCTTCCCGTAATTCTCTTGAGATACTCGCCGGAGGACCATTTGGAGGGAGGGCTGATCTCTCCGGGAACTTTCTGTCTCTTCACCGAAGCGTGAGGTGTCCTAGCCGCCGCCTTCCTCTTCCCACATGTCCTTTCGTCTAGTCCGGATCCGTTCTGGGAGGAGGGAAGAGGGAGGGTGACTTGGTCTTGACCATCCGCTTCAGGGTCGCTACCGCCTTCTGGATTGATCATCGGCCCGTCACCCACAAAAGGCTCAAGGGCGGGCCAATCCTTGGCATACCCTCGCAGAATGAAAGGCTTTTGGTAGTTTGCCAGATCATCCGGGCCGTAATCAACAAGTTCCCGACACCTTGCCCCATTTTCTCCACGCCGATCCGGCAGCTTGGGTAAGGGTGTCAGGAATTCCTCCATGGACGGATGATAGATGAAAGATTTGATCCTTGCCGCAGATGTGGATTGGAACTCGTGCTGTTCGGAAGAGCAAATCGTGTCATCAAATTGAGAAGCTAGTGAGGTCGTCGTCAAAGGGCGTTGTCCGACGGAGCCGCGATCCGCTCGTCGAAGACTCGCTCCTCCCTTCAACGGTTGCGTCTCCGAGATGGCCAGACAATGCTGGCAAGCCCTGATCAAGTCGTATACCATCTCCTTCCTGCCTTGACCGGGGCATCCTGGAACGATAAGGACCAAGTCTAGATCCTT
Source organism: Violaceomyces palustris (assembly GCA_003144235.1). Taxonomy (NCBI): domain Eukaryota; kingdom Fungi; phylum Basidiomycota; class Ustilaginomycetes; order Violaceomycetales; family Violaceomycetaceae; genus Violaceomyces; species Violaceomyces palustris. The sequence goes on along the minus strand of KZ819743.1, from coordinate 35,486 downwards.
GATCAGACCCAACCAGTCCTCGGCCCGAAGCTTGCCGCCTTTGCAATTTGAGTGAACGGATGCTTCGACCTGATCTAATGACAGGATGATGGAGAAGCATGCTTTGAGGATGATCGCGTCGGTGTACAGCCTCCTCCAGCATCGAGGGATCTCCCTGTATGGGTAACTCTTGAACTTTTCATCGCAGAGAGAAACCAAGGTTTTGACCTTTGCGTTGGTATCTGAGAGCAGGAGATCGTGGTTGTTCGCATGAGACGGTGATAGGTCGTGTCGCAGGGAGAAGCTTGGGTCCTCGACAGCTTGCGGTTCCATTGTAACTTCAGCGTCATCATCATGATCGTCATCAACGATACCTCTGTAGCCTAGAGATCTGCGATCTTGGCGAATCGCTTGGAGCTGCTGGGTGCATCTCCCGAGGATAACCTTCACCAGTCGATTCGAAGCTGGGCCGCAGGACGCGAGGTCTTGAAATGCGAAAGGGAGGAAAGGTATCAATCGACAGGTAATTTTGGTGGCGATCTACTGGGATCGGATCAAGGATAGGATTCTGACTCACCACCTTCAATGGGGTCGAGGTTTTCTGGTCCTTCAAGCCCACGTCCCTGGCTCGAGGTTTGGGTCACGGCTTGGAGGCATCTCTGGACCAGCTCGAGCAACATCATACTCGAGCCCGACCCAACAAACCCTCCTCACCTTTGATTCTCAAAAGATGAAACAGCCTCAAATGATGTGAAAAAAGAACTTCTCCCTTAGTTCGCCACGTGGTCCAATGCCTTTGGCCCACCAGTGTAAGCCCTATTGGTCGGATAGAGGGCGCCCTACCAGCTGCCCGGGTTCAGTGAGATGGTGTTATGCTGGAAGAGTGAATGCACGAAGGGTGCGAACAGTGGGGCACCGCATATGAACACAGGACGCACAGTCTTCTCAGGTGGGATTTGGGTGGGTGGGGGGAAGGTGTGATTGGTCGTTGGTGTGTTGGAGGCTGTGCGTTCGCTTGTTCCCTTCAAGCTGAGAAGGGAATGAATCGTTCATCGTGATTCGGATTGGTATTTGATTCGCATTGGCTTTCAACCCCTCTTCCGATGCCGTCGCCAACATCTTCGATTACAAAATCTTTAATCTCTCCTCCATTCTCCAAACCCAGCAACAAACGCTTGCCTCCCTCCACTTTTCACTTTTCCACACCGAGGCAGGGGCAGGAAGCGATCAGCGAGTCTCCTATCTTGGGTCATTCTTTGTCAGAGTGGGAGTGGAAGAAGAGTGGAGGAAGGAGGGAGAGAGAGAACAAGAGCGACAGAGACAGAGACAGAGGCAGAGATAGAGATAGAGACAGAGAGAGGAGAAAGGAAGAGTGGATGGAATGGTTCTTGTAATGAGAAGAGCGTCTTCGTCGGATGGCGCCGAATCGATGGGAAAGCAAACGGAAAGTGGACACCGGTGGAATCTCCACCGCAACGGTTCACAAAGCCATCCCATCCAGCCATCCAGCCATCCATCCATCCGTCTGGCCCCCTCCAACATTCCTTCTCTTCCTTCCACCCTTCCTTCCTCGACTTCATTCCAATTCTTAACTCCTCTCCGTTCTGGTCTACCCTTCCCCTCTCCCTCTCTCTCTCTCCATCTCCATCTCTACTCCCCCGTCCCCCTCCTTCTTCATCTTGCAGCTTTCCCATTCTGGCTTTTCCCAGCCTGAATGCCATCTACCGACTGACTCCTCTTCGCTCCTCCTCCTCGGCAAAGGCATTCACGGTCCTTCCTCCCAAGCAGCGAGCCCTTCAATACACGGAGAAAGGATCATCTCCTTCCGAAGGCTACCCACTCAGAAGCGCCACAAGCCTGGGTGGGTCAACCTCTCGATTGAGATCCATTCATCCATTTTCTTCCATCTTCCACGCATACACGCTCCGTCAGCCACGGCTCCCATGAAGTGACCCAGGGCCCCAACTGAATTCCCATTCTTCCAACACGCCTCTCGGTTCCCGACAGACCTACCATGTCTCAGCCAAAGCTGTGAGTCATCCCGCTTCCCCAACTACCACTTCCCTTTCCTTTCTTTTTTTTTCCCTCTCCCTTTTCTTCGCCCCCAACTTACCCCTTACTGATCGTTGTCATTCGCTTGCTCCCTCAGGTCACTACGGCCCCCGCCTCATCGCGACTTCATCCAGGGCTTCCCCGGCATACCCTCTTCCTCCACCCGTCCAAGCGCGCATGTCGAAGGTACTGTCGAGGTCAGGCTTGGGGCAAAAGGTCAAAAGGCCGCTTGGCTCAGGATCGAACTCAGAAAGCTCGAAACGCTTCCCGGCGGAGAATCATGGGGGGAGCTGATCGGAAAAGGTCCCATCGACGTCTGGACAGCAAAGTCGGACGAATCGTACAAGTCGGAGGATGACAAAGGCTGGCAACTGCTCCAGACGGTGAGTCTTTGCTTTTCTACCCCTTCCCACCTCCTCATTCAGGCACACCTTCGTGAACTCCTTCAGAGACTGTCTGTGTTTCCCCTTCTCTGATTCTCCCCCCTCACTCTCTGCTCCCGACCACCACCGATAGGCCGACTTCCCCTTCCGAGTCCCCATACCTGAAGGTCTCCCTCCCAGCGCCAAGCTGGAAAAGGCGGCAGGAGTCGCCTATGAGCTTGTCACCAGTCTCTGCGTCAGGTCGAAAAAAGGCTTGCTCAAGAAGGAGACCACTTCCTCCATCATCCAGAACACTCACCCTGTCTGGCTCGAAAAGCATGAGCTTCATTCCATGTGGCCAATCTATCAGTGAGTTGCATGAGTCCCAGCTTGCTCGTTTCGCTTTCCACATCTTCTCGGCTCACCGTTCGCGGTTGGAACCTCAACTCTGATTTAACAGCATGCCGGACGAACACGAGTCGATACAGGATGAGATCAAAGTCAAGGTCCTAAGGAATCAGAGCTGTTTCGGCCCTGGCGATCAGGTTGACGTTCGGATCATTGTGATGAGCGAACAGGTCACCCCTGCCAAAGTCAAGAACGTCTCCTTCAGCGTTCGGGAAATGATCACCTTGAAAGGCGGGGCCAAAAGGACTTTCCGAAGCAAGGATGCTGCCGTGCAAAAGACTGAGACCTTGGCTCAGAAGAGCAAGGCTTTTGGCAAGAAGGTGTACAAAGGCGATGTCCACACTTTCGACCTCAGTGCCCACATACCAAGAACCCACACCCTCATGACCATTCAGACCGCCAAACACATCGAGGTCGCTTACTCGATCCGGGTCCAGGTTGACGTGGGCAAGAAGCCCTTGGTCATGGATCATATTCCCATCACTATATCCAACTTTGCCAGCGAAGTCAGCCGTGGTATGGTTCAGAGGATCGGATACGTCCCTGGACTCTCGGAAGCTGTTCAAGAGCCCTTGTCGAGTCCATCGCCATACTTGGGCGGCAGCAGCAGCGGTGCCGCCTCAATTTTGACCAGATCCCAGTCTTTCGGCGGCTCCAGCTTGTCAGCCTCAACCGTGACACCCACTGACCTTCGCAGACGTGACACGGTCATGACCCAAAACACGATTGGCACCCACTACTCGGGACCCGGCATGGCTGGAAGGGGTGTGCCCGGCCAAATCTTTTCTTGGGGGCAATACGGGGCTGTCCAGTCCTACGGGCAGGCCGAGGGCCCGCCGAGACCGGCGTTCGCAGGACCTCCAAGTGTGTACGAAAGGAGCGACCTTGCCCCAGAAGAGAATCGCGCCTTGTTCCATTCTTCGAACCGGCCTCAGAGTGCCCTCGTGCTTGGGGTGGATCCAATTACCTTGCAACAGAGTGTTCCAGGCTACGGTAGCAAGGTCGATTTCGGAACGATCCAAGAAGCGCAAGAGGGGTCTTCTGTCGGTCACCATTCCAGTGCAGACCAAAGCCGTCAGGCATGGAGCCACGGCCCCAACTCTCCACTTCAGATGCGGCGCACCAGCTCTAGTTCGGTACCGGAAGCATCCGTGCACGGCCAGAATCATCGCGGACAACAGGGTCTGTCCCAAGCGGCCAAGAGTTCGGCCGAGGCCGAGAAGGAGAGGCTCTACGAGAGGGCTCGCCAGCAAGCCGAGAGGAATCAAAGGAGAGCCGACGAGCGCAGAGCTCAAGCCGCTGCCAATGCTGGACGGCAAGAAGCCGGTTTGAGCTCGTCCAGTTCCCATCCAACGGGCCTGGGCGGTGAAGGTCAGAGCCGCTTCTCAAACCTTACACCCGCCTTGGACTCGAGCACAGCGAGCCAAAGGTCAGTCTCCGCTCCTCTGACTGCGCACCTCTCAGCGGCAGATGAGAAGGCGCGGCTGTACGAAAGGGCGAGACAAGAGGCGGAAAAGTACCAAGCCAAGTATCAACAAGGGGCCAGCTTCCCTGTGAATGACCTCGGGGTTCCCTCAGGAGGCTCCATCAATGCTCACGAAAGTAGCAAACGAAGCAGCGCTAACTACTGGGTCAATGGATCGAACACGGACACCAGCTCTCACTCGGCTGGATCGCCAAGTTCAAAGACGAGTGATGTTCCCCCGCTCGCCAATGGGAACATCATGCACAGCCCTGTTCCAGCCAAGGCTCAAACGCAGTCAACTCCAGCTGCTTTTCTGTCGGCGGAAGAGGAGAAGCAAAGGCTCTATGAGCGAGCCAAGGCAGAGGCAGAGGCTTTCCAGCGCGGAGAGCAGGCGCCCGAACAAGGAGAAACCCACCAACACGGGGCTTCGTCATCTTCTTCTTCCAGCGTTCAGGTACCTGGTTCATGGCCCGGGAAAAGTCAAAACTCCTACCCCACTTCTTCCAGACTTGGCTTGACCACCCAGTCGCAGATGGCTGCTGGTTTTTCTTCTTCCTCTTCCACTTCCGTGCCCGCTCCAGCGGGCACTGGATCGAATCCGTTGGTCTCTGCCATCAGCGAAAAGGAACAGCTCAGGAGGTACTATGAGGCTCAAGAAGCTGTGGCTCGTCATCAGGCTGGCGAAAGTGGCACGAAGACCGGGTTCGTTGGAAACGGGTATCAATCTGGTCACGTCCCTTACGAGACGGCCCCAGTCCCAGTGTACCACCATCAAGCCCAATCTTCCATAACCTCTCTGTCCAATTCAAGCCATGGTCTCCATCGACTTTCCTTGGCAGGGGAACCTACTCGTGTGCCTGCATCTCCAGACACAAGTCGAAACTCGGCGGGCTTCAACTCTTACCCTGACTCGCCTTTCGGATCCAAGCCACTGATGGGGGCCGCGCTCAATGCGGATGCCGCCGTTTCGGGTCAGACACCAACTGTGGCCACCGCTCCCTCGCCACTACAGTCCAACCCCGTGTCGCTTCTCACGGAGGCCGAGCAAAGGAGCGCAAAGGAGAAGGAGAGGCTTGCTACCCACTTTGCCAAAAAGGCAGCCAAAGCTCAGGCCAAGGAGGAGGCGAGGAACCAGGCGGCGCAAACACAATTCCAGGGTGGGAATGGACATTCCGCGAGCAACAAGAGCAACAGCGATAGCAACACCGGCGCTACTTCGCCAGCGAGCAGGGTTCGATCGGACTCATCTCCCTTTTCGACCCCTCAGACCACCGGCTCGATCGAGCGGATGACGCCCGTCGGATCATACTTTGAGAACGGGAGGCAGACGACATCAGGTTCAAACACGCCAAACCGAAGGACTTCGGTCGTTGGGGGGAGGCCCTTACCGGGAATCGGGCGGAACCAAGGCCAGAGCCCGTCCATTTCGCGTTCCAGCTCGTCCACTGGCGACGGGATACCGGCCTGGACCTCGTCTCCCACCTCACAAGTAGGGGAGAAGGCGCAACTGGCGGCGTACTATGCAGCGAGAGATGCGGCCGAGGAGACCCAGAGGAGCCTCGGCTCGATTCAGAATCACAGGATCGTGAGTGGCAACAACCCCGCCGCAAACCGCCCCTGGTCGATGGCAGACGATGGGAGCAGCATCTACACCGAGGTGTTGCACGACCCGGAGGTCCTGGAAGGCAAGAAGAGGGCTCCTCCGAGCATCACATCGACCCATCTCGGTTACGATTCCACCGAAACCTACGGATCGGGTTCGGGAACCACTTTGATGTCGTCGTATCCAATGGGCGGCGGAAGTCGCGGTGAAAACGGACCAGCGTACCAGCATCCTCCTCATCACCAACAAACGGGATCGGAAAGGAGCTCGAAGTCGAACGACACGTTCAAACCTTCCATCTTCAGGGAACCTCCCAAACCCATCCCAAAGGATGACCCTAGCCTTTGGAGGCCCAGGTACGATTGGGTCGAAGAGGAGGAGGAGGAGGAGGAGTGGTTGAAGAAGGATTACGGTTTCGGTGGGTCGATCGTAGAGAGCGATCCACGCAAGACTGGACGAGGGACCCATCCCAACAACCCACTCCCTCCTTTACCACCCAAGGTGCCGTTGGCCTGAACCGACCCTGGAATTCTTTTTTTCCCCTTTCCCCATCTGCGTAACGTTCGTTTGGAGAACAAACCAACCAACCCCCACCCATCGGTGTCTTCTTGTTCCCCCACAGGTTCCACAGAAATGGGAGCAAGAAAACTTTTTTCTTCTATTTTTCAGAACCAAAAAAAAAAAAAATATCAACGACAGACTTTCATGGACAATCGAATCTTTTTCTCAAACCTTCCCGCAGTGTGTACATAGAGACCCCTTTCTCCCCCCACCCATACAAGAGAGGGAGGGAGGGGAGGGGGGGGGGGGACAAAAGATTCGCCTCCCTCACGACCAAGATTGTTCCTCCTTTCACTTGTTCAAACTCCCGTAAAGAGTCCCATTCCTGACTGGACCGGTGACGACAAAGTCGGTGCCGTTCTTTCCGTAACAAGCCAGGTCGAAGTTGGCGGCCTGGTAAGCCGTTGCCTTCTGATGGTCTATGAACTGTTGGAGGGAACAGAGACCATCCTTCCTCGGTGGGTCGCAACCTTGACCCTCATCCATAGGGACGATGGCTTCGTTGAGGATGGTACGGATGTACTTTTCCCCTTCGGGTTGGCAATCGATGATCTCGAAGAAGAGCCTGGCAGCGAAGGGGGTGATGTTGGAGATCTTGAAGTTCCTCTTCGGGTCGGGTTGGGATGGGTCGAGGAAGTCGGAGAATTGGGTGTAGTTCAACGCGACGAGGACCGAGAGGATGATGTCGTCGTGGGAAAAGTCAAAGTAGAGGCTCTGGTCAAGTGGGAAGTAGGTAGGGTTCAGGTCGAAGGTGGTGTTCTGGGTGGTGATCTCGGAGACGTTCAGGGTCGTGTTGGTCAACCTGTCTAGGAACTCTTGGACGTAACCGATCCCTTGAGCTTTCCCGCTGGGAGACATGAATCCGTAATCTCCTTGGAACTCTAGGTCCAGGCTGTACTCGAAACCTTCCCACTCGGACCTTGTGAAGAGGGAGCAGAAGTCAGAGTAACCGAGCGCCGAGGTCTCGTAGGCGCAGAGGCTCTGCATTCCGTAGACGAGCGTGTAGTTGAGTTCCAGACCCTTGACGTAAGGTTGAAGCCTCTCGGTGGCGTTGGCTAGGTAGATGGGGATCCAAGTGCTTGCCAGGGGGTCGTCTCCAAAGTAGATTTCGTTGGCGTTGTCGCAAGTGTCGTAGGATGCCAGCGTGTCGTTGAAACCTCCCGACTCCAGGGACGACCCTCCTTCCAGGATGACCTCCAGGTCGACCTTTTCCGGTGCGTCCCAGCCGAAGAAACCCAAGGTGAAGTACCTAGCAGAGTCGAGCATCCTGGATTGGGACGTGGTCCTGACGACGGGTTTGTGAGCTTGGGAGCTCTCGTTGTAGAGCCTGCCGTACTGGTAGTACGTTCTGACTCCCGAGTCGAAGAGCTGCTGCCTTCCCAGTCCTACCAGTACCTCGGCTCCCAACTGGTAGGTCCAGTCGTTGAGGAAGCTCAACGGTCCTTCGGCCTCGAACTCTGGGTTGTAAGAGGTGGAGGAGGAGTTCTTGATCGAGTTGATCACGGATCCGAAGAAGGGCGCCCCTTCGGTCGAGTAGGAGGTTGGGTACCTAGAACCGTGCCTGTGAAGCATGTGAACCTGCTCCACCTTGCAAGTCTCGTTCAGAACGCTGTAGTTTCTCGTCTCTGGGAAGAGCTGACTTGAAAAGTAAGGCGAGACGTTGCCTAGGTTCTTGAAGATGTCGAATTGCTCCTCCTCCGACGAAGAAGAGTTGCCGTCGATGGGGAACCATCGAGTCTCGACGGGTGAATTGCCTCTGGTCGTGGTCCTGGTGGAGCTGAGGTTAAGCCTGTCGACCTCTACCAGGAAAGGAGGCATCCCTGACCTGGTGGTGCCGAGGTAACCCACGTCGGTGGGGAAGGCCTCCGAAGAGGTCGAGTTTTCTGTCGGTGTCGGGGTGGTGGTGCTATTCTGGTCCCTTTCCAACATCAGTTGGAAGCCTTCTTGGGTTCTGGACCAGATCAAGGGGTTGGCCGAGATCAAGGGGATCAAGGCTAGCCAGCTAAGCTGGATGATGGATCTCATCTTTGGTGGGTCGTTGAAAGGGTAGATGAAGCAGTCTAGCGGGAGAAGGGTTCGGGTTTCGTTCCTCAGGGGGGCAACTACCGATCCCGGCTTGAGCAAGGATAGATGGGGAGCTGTTTTGAGAGGTTATAGCTACCCATCCACTGTATATAAATATGCAGTACCCCTGACCAAGGCTCTAGGAAATCCATCAAGGTACTCGTTCTTCCAGTCCGCATTGGAATGGAGGAGAGGGGATGGATGCCCGACAAGCGAGGAAAAGACTCGGGAAAAAAGGGAAGGGGGAGGGGAGCCTACGGTCCGGTCAGGCAAGGTTGTATCGCAGAGGGAAGAAGAAAAGAAAGGTGTCTTCATTTCCCGCAATGATGCGAACGAATCAAGTGATGGGCTTTCTTTTTCCATCTCTTCCGCCAAACGAGATGCATGAATCGTGATTCCCTTCCCTGTTTGGCCCTCTTGCTCGCTCTCCATCCGTGGACAACCTTCCTGCTTACCGATCAAGGATTTCCTTCATCTTTTTGCCCTTTCTTCTTGCCGGGGGAGGGAACTCCTCACGGCAACCGTAGCGGGTTGGCCGAGAGAAGAGGAGAAAAAGGTCCGGCGTGTGGAGATAAGTGGCAATTCGTTCCGGCTTATCCCAAAGATTCGGCAAGCGAGGCGGATGTGAAAAGAACGATGAACAATTGAAAAAAAGTCTGAGCGAGAGAGAGAGAGAGAGAGAGAGGCGGAGCAAAGTAAAATACCAACATGTATTTGGTTGCCACCTTCTCCCTTTCCCACTTTCCAGCTCAACAGCCAGTTCCACTTTCCTCAGCATGCATTTGCATCCAACCCATCATCAACGCAGTTTGCGAAGAGGGGAGGGGGAGGGAGAGAGAGAGAGAGAGAGAGAGAGATAGGCGGGCCCGTGCGGGACGATTTGTTTGATAGGTGGTGAGATGAGGGCCATGCATGCATATATGCAGCACATCCATTCATCATCCCAAGTGATTCTCGCCGGCGGGCAAGATACCAACCAACGGTGGGATGTGGGAAAGGCGATCGCCGGAGTTGGTATTGGTTCGTCTGACTTCCCTTGCCGAGAAGCGGCGATGGGATCAAGCGCTCCACCTGTGTGCAGTCTTGAAGGTTTGGGGGGGAAAGAAGGGAGGGCGAGGCGAGTAAGTCGGTCTCTCGCACACCTCCCCTTGGGTTGTGTTGATGGAAAGGAGCGATGAAGGCGAACGGAACGTGGCGGGGGCTCGTCACGAGGTTGGAGAGCGTTGAGCGTCCAGCGTGTATTAACATGGACCGGCGATCCAAGCCGAGGGATTGGGAGGGGAATCAACCGAGGTGTGCTCTTCCTTTGCGAGACCTTCGCCAAATGGTGAAGGCGGAGAGACAAGGGAGGAAGAGAACGTCGATCTATGTGCTTGTAACTTTCCTTTTCTTTCCTCTCTTTTTTCCTTGTTCTTTCACTCTCACTTCATTTCTTTTTTGCGGCATGATGGTGGGG
>KZ819743.1:14341-25366 GCA_003144235.1 Violaceomyces palustris | reverse complement strand
CCCCCCCCAATACCCTCTTCCAGACCCCTCCCCTTCTTTTCAGACCTCTTCGTACTTAATCATGGTACTTTTCATCCGTTCAAGTTGGGCCATGCATGTAACACAGGTCCCTGTCAACCGACTTTGTTCTTCGCCCGTATCCTCCTCCCTCACTCACCCAGCTCGCAACACTCGTCACCATACAAACCTCTTCTCCATAAGCAATCTTACCTCCAACTCCTACCTCGAATCCTCGACCAGGAAAGAAAAAAAAAAGTCCACTTCACGAACCCCACCTTATCTCCTCCTTTTCTTCGACTTTGGCCTCGCAAACTCGCACAGAAACACCCAGCAGAAACACAATCAACTAACCTTCGCCGCCTCTCGAAGCCGATACGATGATCAAAGAGGACCCCTTCTTCCAACCCCCGACTCTCCTGAACCCACCTTGACCGACACGATCCTCTCACCTCCAAGTATTGCCAACGACTTCCCAACCCTCCAACCTCGATGCCTCATCTCTTGCCCCACCTTTACCCCTTCCTCCCCATATTCCGTTTCTTTTTTTTAACAAAAGAAAAAGCAAAAAAAAAGAGAAAAAACTAGCAACCATTCTGTAAGTTGGCACCGGACTCCCAAGCCTCCCCGCCCGGTAGCAATGAGAACTCCAGAAAGCTTGTGACCATCATACCAAGAGAGCGTGGGTCAGGATCTCAGCCAGCCATGAAACTGTCGCCGCAGAACGAAGCGGGAAAAAGAAAGAAAACCCTATCTCCTAGTGTGGCAGAAGGAAGAGAATCGTCGGTCAAGACGGTGTTGAGAACGTATTCATATCATGGGTTTGAAGAAAAGAGACATAGGGGCCCAATTGGAAGAGAGACATCTAATGATTGTGGGTAGCAAGGAAAGAAACATTCAAGTGGGGAACAAGGTTACGGGGGCCATGCGAAAAAAAAATGTGGGAATCAACCTGGCCTAACTAACGGTTTGTGAGGTGGTGAGGAGGCAATTGGTTTTGAGGCGTAACGGTGTAGCATCCTAGTTGGAGGAGCTGGTCGAGGTTCCCTCGAGCTTGAACTCGCGGGCAGAGTCTGGGACAGAGAGGACACGGAGCGAGTTGGTGTGTCCCTGACCTCCCCTCCATCCTTGAAGAGCAATGACGGTGTCGCCCTTCTCGATGATTCCAAGGGCAAGGGCCTCGGAGAGACCGTACTTGATCCTGTTGTCAACGTCCTCCTGCCACTTGGAGTTGTTGTCTGGTCGTGGGTGTGGGTAGAGGAATGGGTAGCAGCCCCTGTAGAGGTGGACGTCACGGGCAGTGTGTGGGTCACGGGTGATGGTGAGGATGGGGCAGCTTGGCCTGTACTTGGAGACAAGGCGGGCAGTGGTTCCGCTGGTAGACATGAGGAGGATGGCGCCGGCGTGCTGCTCGAGGGAGGCAGCAACGGCGGCCATGGCGATGGTCTCGTTGGTGTCAGTTGGAACCTGAGTCAAGGATCGCATCTCGTTGAAGAGGGGAGTGTAGGAGATGGACTGCTCGGCGAGGTAAGCAGTCTCAGCCATCATCTTGACGGCCTCGACTGGGTAGGCACCCTTGGCGGTCTCTCCGGACAGCATGACACAGTCGGCCCCGTCGAGGACAGCGTTGGCAACGTCGGAAACCTCAGCACGGGTCGGTCGGTTGTTGACAATCATCGACTCGAGCATCTGGGTGGCGCAGATGGATGGCTTTCCGGCAATGTTGCACTTGGAGATCATCATCTTCTGAGCCATGAAGACCTGAGGAGCTGGGATCTCGATACCGAGGTCTCCACGAGCGACCATGATACCGTCAGACTCCTTGAGAATCTCGTCGAAGTTGAGAACACCCTGGTGGTTCTCGATCTTGGAGATAATCTTGATGTGGGCACCCTTCTCGCCAAGGATCTCACGGATGGTTCGGACGTCGCTGCCCTTGCGGATGAAGGAAGCAAAGATCATGTCGAGGTCCTGCTCGACAGCGAAGAGAATGTCCTCCTTGTCCTTGGCAGAGATGGCTGGGAGGTCGACATCGGTGAGTGGGAGGTTGACACCCTTCTTGGAGGAGAGAACACCGTTGTTCTGAGCTCGGACCCTGACGAGTTGCTCGGACTCGATGGCGAGGACCTCGAGGGAGAGGATACCGTCGTCAACGTAGATGACACGGCCAGGCTGAACCTTCTTGGCGAGGTTCTTATAGTCAATATAGAGATACTCGAGACTGCACTGCTCGGCGTACTTGTCGTCGGTGGTGACGTAGAACTCGTGGCCCATGTTGATCTTGACGTCCTCGCCGTTGATCATGACTCCAGTCCTCATCTCTGGACCTTTCTAGATTGGTTGATCGCGCATGTATGCAACGTCAGAGGGGACAAGAGTGAAAGAAAAGACCCAGAAAAGAGATCAAAACAATTTTCTCAGCGACCAAACTCTTTTCGTTTCGAGTCTGCTGCAGGAGTTCTTCAACGAGATTTACTGCGTACTCACAGTGTCGAGAGCAATAGCCAGAGGTCGGCCAGGAGTCTCCCTGACAACAGTCCTGGCATTGTCAATAACAGACTGGAAGTAGGCGTGGGATCCGTGACTGGCGTTGAGACGGACTGGATTGTCGCCGCGTCAAGGGAAAGGACGTTTGATCAGACGATTGTCAGATGAAGGGTGGGAAAGCGAAAAGTTCAGTCCGTATTCATCGCCTCTTTGCCAACTTTTGACTCTTTGCGCTCCGGATAAGGAGTTTCAGACTCTCCTCCTCGTCCAGCTTGCTCGGACGAGAGCGCATTCAGGTACACCCAATTGGAGTTGAATGAAAAAAGATAGTCACACCAATCCAAGAGTAGCGCAGCGATACTCACCAATGTTCATACCAGCCTTGCGGAGGGCGCCGAGCATCTCGACATTGTTGGTCTTTGGTCCGATGGTGGAGATGATGGAACTGGATAACAGCACATGGGGTAAAGTGTCGGAATCAGGATAATCGAATCGGGTAAGTTTGGGCAAAGACCGAAGCAGGGAAAGAAAGAATGACGGAGGATGCTCAGATACACAAGGGATGGAGCCCTGTGATTGCGCAATGCCCTGGGCCTTTCTTACCAAGGCCATCGGATGGAATCAAGCTTCATTCGAGCAAGTATCCCTGTGGAGCTTTTGTCAAAAAAACAGGAAGAACCTTGTGTGGTTAGGGGAAGGAGAGTGACTCACGTCTTACGGAAGAACTTGTTCTCGACGCTGTGCTCGAGAGGGTTGAGGGAGGCGAGCCACTCGAGCTGGGTCTTGGCGATAGGAGAGTAGATCATGATGGCCGATGGTTATATTGTGGGTGTGAGGCGGGAAGGAGTGGACTGATGTGTTGGTAGGTGGATGAGATGGGGAGAGGTGGGAAGGAGGGAGGGAATGGGAGTGAGGAGGGAATCAAGTCGGGGCAGCCAGTGGGAAAGGATCGAGGGAAGAAGAGATATGCGAGTTTCATCTCGAGAAAAAGTGGGCCGAGCGAATAAGAATGGGAGAAAAAGAAACCAATTCGGACGTGCCACGCAGAAAACAACAAGTGAAAGAAAGAGAATAGAAACACCTCGATGGAGACATTCGAGAGTAAGACAAAGTAATCACAAAGCAGGAGGAGGGAAGAAAAGTTGAGGAAAGTCACAGACTTAGAGGTGACTCTTAAGATGGGGGGGGAAGGATGAAATAAAAAGCCCATTCGTAATGACGGCTTGAGGGAAGAAACTCATCATCCCTTTTCCTGACTCGGACTGTGAACCCTGCTGAGGATCAAACATCGGTCCTGGAGATGCTCAACACCAGACCCTACCACCTTCCCCTCGACTCGACTCCCGCACTTTTGAGCTTCACCACTGGACAGACGTAGCTTTCACCGCATGCTCATCTCCCAGATCGGTCGGAAGGACACCAGTCGTCGAATGCACATTCAGCTTGACTCGAAACTTTGGAGAAGAGAGCCGGCAAGAACGGCTCTTGTATGCCAGCCTCTAACAGGTATGGGGTATGCTGGATGATCCCAAACCATCTCGATTGTTGAACTCGATTGTTGGAGGTTGGCTCTTGATTCTACCTCTGGCCTTCAAAAAAAAAAACTGACCGACTGTCACAGCGCATGTGGGCTGTGAATCTGTGACGAAAGGGGGGAACGAAGGGAAAGAGGTTGGTTGGCGTGTAAGAAATTTGATTCAAAGTCTAACACATACAGTACATAGGAGTAACCCACAAACGAAACAAGATTAGAAGAGACCAGACACACGTGTGAGGTGAGTCAGTGAGCAGTCAGCCACAGGTGAGTAAGTGTGAGTAAGTGTGAGGTGAGTGTGAAGGGTGGTGTGTTAGAGGAGAAGAAGAGAAGAGGCGCGAAGAAGAAAGTGAAAGGGGAAAGGAAAAGGAACGAGCCTGGTGTTACAGCCAGCCAACCAAAACCACCGATAAAGCAACACACAGAGGTGGAACGGGAAAAGCATGGGTGGGGAGAGTTTTTGGGTCACTCAGAAGAAGCTTGGAGCAAGAAAGTGCGGATGGAAACCGATTAACAATCTTGGATCTTAATCATTAACGTGTGCAGCTAAGGGTCTAAGTTTTGCTTTTTTTCCACTTGTCACGCTCCAAAGTGGGAACCCAAAAATGGAGAAGGATTTTGGAATTCTGCGCTATCTGTAGCCGCGTGCCACAAGTCCAAAAAAAAAAAAAAAGCGCCTTGCTTCAAATGGGCAGAGGTCAATTTATCGGCCAAAAAAAAATTGAAAAGGTGAGAGAGAAGAGGAGATCAGAAGAAGGTTTTGGAATGGGATGGTGTGCCACGAGACTGGACCGTGCACGTTTGCAGTTCTTTGCACCAGGAACCATTTTGGGGCTGGCTTTGACCGAGTCAAGGCAGAAGTTGCAGAAAACCAAAGCGAGGTCCAACTTTCTCAACTCAATCCGCCTCCCAGATGCCCCCTCACCCACCACCGCAGCGCAGACTGATGATGGTTGATCCGCTTCATCGGCCGCTTCAGATCGTTATCGGGAAAATCCCGATCCGAATTCGTCTTCCCCTCCCCGATCAACCAGAAAAAAAATAGAATTGAATGAAGTAAAATAAATAAAATAAAATAAAATATTAATAAAAAATAAAAAAGAACTAACCATCTTCGTTCCTCCTCCACATCGACTGCCCCCGCTGCTGCCTGCATTCTCGCATTTCCGACGGACAGTACCAAATGGAGCCAGATGAAGCAGCCCCCGCCACCCAGAACACGACCCTTCAAGCCCTCTTCTTCTTCTGCCTGCCTCATCCTAACCTCCTGCGCCACACCTCTCAACCTTTGTCTCAACCTACGCCCATCCTCTTTGCTTCATGCCCAAGATCAAACAATCCTTCGAGCCATCCCCCCCCCTCCGAGCAGAAAAGAGGGTAAGGAGAGAAGGGGAGGATGGCCATGGCGGCGCGACGACAACCTCCCAACAGACTTTGTTCAACTTTCGCTTCGGTCCCTCCAGACCCAGCAAACCGAACGGGCTCGAATCGAGCTTTGCTCAGAAAGGGAGCGGAAAGAATGGAGGTGACTCTCCTGCTGGTGGGGAAAGGTTGAGTCCAGATCCTCCGCCCACTTTTCCGCCGTGCAGAAGCACAGCGATCACATTCCTCCCAGTCTCGCGACAAGACTTTGTCAAGAGGTACGCCGTCCAAGGTCTACCAGGGGCCGAGGTTTACTACAAGAAGGACTTCGTACGACCAAAGCAGGCCAAATTATGGCTCAAGGAGCTCGAGTCTCTCCAGGAATGGTACAGGCCCAAGCTCAAGGTCTACGGTAGGGAGATCCAGCAATCGAGGCAAATAGCCGCCTTCTCGACCGAGGATGGGCTCCAACTCAAATACAGCGGTCATCCAGTCATCATGCATCACCCGTTCCCCCCTCTTCTTCAGGAGATCTCTGAGATCCTATCCAGCGACGACTGCCTGGGCTCAGAGGTCAGGTTCAATCATGTCATGCTCAACCGGTACCAAGACGGCAGCATCTACATCGGCAAGCACTCAGACAACCTAGAAAACAAGGTCATAGTCACCCTCTCCCTTGGTGCACCCAGATCTTGGATCATGGAGAGAAAAAGGCCCCAATCAAGCCAGAAATCTGTCGCTACGAACGACGAGGCCCCCAAGGTCAAGAAGAGGTGGACTTTGGAGAACGGCAGCCTCCTCGTCATGCAGGGGGACACACAGAGGAACTACACTCACGAGATTCCGAAGGAACTCAAGGTCAAGGAACCCCGGATTGTGAGTGCCCCGATAATCATAGGACTTCCCGCTGCATATCACAAATCTGAGCGTCCAGGACGATCGACTGAACTTGCGCGATGAATTTGCGACCCATTTCTGCAGAGCATTACTTTCCGACAATTGGTTTTCGAGTGACCTCTGAAAAGAACTGAGACTTGGCTCATACCCATGCGGCTAGCCGCTAGATTGACTTTGTAAAGAGGAGTTGGAAAGAGTGTGAGCGGCGCAAAGGATCGGTTTTCCTCTTTCAATTCATCAGATTCCAGTTGCGAGCTTCCAGCAAATCGCCGTAACTTGAGGAAGAGAAACATAGGCAAAGAGTCACAAGGTTAGCCAGCTTCAACAAGGCTCTCCAAATCACTCTGTCCTTTCCTTCTTGCTTTCCCGCATCACTCACCGATGGTCGACAAGGCGACAACCATCAGAGCAAATCCCACCGGCTTCGACATTAAGATCTCGGATCGGGGCGGTTGATCTGCCATTCAGCTCCAAAACACAGCATGTGTCGGAGGGCTACTCAGTCCTTGTTCTTGGAACAAAAAACGCTAGAAGAAGCAGTCCGGGCGCCCCATTTTACAACCGAAACATACCTTTTTCCTGTGCATGACTGAAGAACTCGGCCTGGATCCATAGAACCTGTTCAGATTCGAGTATCCCCAGAGGGTTGGGGGTGGGTCAAGAGAATCATTTCAGCACGGACATCCCGAGATTATCCCAAGTGTTTTCAAAATCAAAAATCTTCTTGCTCACTTTGTTGAAGGCAGCGATAGTGCGTGCCTTTTCTTCAATGCTAAGCATGGAGTCAGGGACGTCCAACAAGGTTTTGACCAGGATGGTCTCGAGCCAACCGAAGAGAAGCAAGCAGTCGCGCAGACAGACGAAAAGCGGAGGTCCATGCTTGAGGGAAGCACCGGCGTGGACAACACCAACTCTTTCCATGTACTTCCAGATCTGTCCGCTCTCGTAATCTCCAGCGATGATCATTTTGACCCATCTGGGAGAGGGGGGTGGGAAGGGGGTCGTGGTCAAGCATGTATGCATGGGAGATGAGAGAAATGTGCTTCGCCTTGGAGAACATAGCCGCCCTCTTCTATCTGTATCAACGTGCTCTCCACGCTAATGGACAGTAACAAAGGACCCCATGATTTACCTGGTCAAGAAATCCTTCCTTCCCTTGATGGCACTGGAGTCGAGCGTCAAAATCTTTTCCCCGGTGGCCTGATCAAGGGACTTTAACGCCCCTCAGGAACGCATAGGGAAGGCCGATGAACGCAAAGTCAGCGCAAAGATCAAAGAGGTGCCAAAAGTAGAGGCGGAGGAAGAGAAAGCATGACTTCGAAGGGTTGTACCCTTTCCAAGTGGAAGCCAGCAGCGAGAAACAAGACGTCAGCGTGGGAATCATACTGACGCCATAACGTTGGACGAAGACTTGCTTCGTGGGATCGTAAGAGAAGAGCTTGAAGTAGACCTGATCGATCAAGTTCGGTAGAACAGGTCCAAGGACGGGACCGGCACTTTTTAGAGCTTGAATGTCATCTTCCAACCCACCCCCGGCCCGTTGATGAATACATGCGTCAAGGTGGTGTTTTCGAAAGGGAGAAAGGCCAGGCGACATAAAAAAGGATCAGAAGTAGAGATACAAATCCCTCTTTTCCTTTGTACCATTTCCCCTGCTCTCTTTACTGGTCCCACTCACCATCGTCGAACTCGACGAAGTCCTTGACGTACTCTAGCCTCAACTGCTTGTTCTTCGAAATCTCTTCCTCTTTGAATCTGCTTGACATTTGGGATGTCGTGGGGAGGGAAGGGGATGTTGGAGGAATACGCTTCGTTTTTCCTTGGAGATGGCTCGATTGCCTTCTTTCTCGTCTTCTTCTGGGTGGGAGTGAGGAAGACGGAGGTCAGGTTTTTCCCCCTTTCATATAGAAAGAAAATCGTGTTCCGCCAGCCTCTCATCGCTCCTTGTGTTCTCATCCAACCATCCCAGAGTGAAAGTCAATCTAACCTCGACTGGTGGCCAGAGTCGTGAGGTGACATCATTCAACTAAGGAGGGAAGAGGCAGCGCTTAGATTCCACCAAACAGAAGCTCGCTCCTTTCTCCACTGACACGCTTCTTCAGTTGGCTCCTACACGAGAGCGGGTGAACGGTCCCATCGACCTCGACTACGACCAGAGCTGGACGAGAAATTTGCGATGCACTCTGGCCTTCGAGAAGAAGAACGCAGCCCATTCCACAGCCACAATCCTTAGCTTGGCCAAAGGAACGCCTTTCCTTTCCCTTGCTTTGAACGAAGTCCGACTCCCATCGCTCTCAATTTTGAAAGAGAGCTTTGGCGTGGCATGGTTCCAAATATAAATGAAACTAAATAAATAAAAAAGAAGAAATCCCACTGAAAGGGCGTTCTATCGATCGAACGTGTGGCTTAATTCGTGTGTCTGATCAGGAGCCACCATATCGAGTTTTCAGAGGCTAAAATTGCGTCTCGGTGCCTGACTTGGTCTAGGTCTAAGTACACATCGATGTGATCGAGGGTCTGGATGCTGATGCTGATGCAAGGAGTACATGGGTAATCGAAAAGCGATGAGAGAATAAATGTACATGGAAGAATCTGAATGTTTAACATGAGAAGAGGGAGAAAAAAAAAACCCCAAGATGGATGGTGAAAGGTAGAAACGGGAAGAAAAGAAAGAGTCGCCGTTTCTCCACGTCAACAGGTGACATGACTATATGGGGGGACGTCGTCATCGTCGTCTATTGTGGGTTTCTCTGCCAGCCAAACATTTCTACAGCCTTGGGACAGGTCCTCCCCTGTGCTGATAGCCCTAGTCTGAGGAACCAGTCTCTCATCGCGTCCAGCGGTTGCAGGTTGATGTGAGGGAAACCGACGAGATATGTTGAAGGAGGTCAGGGTGGATGGGGATGGAGGCTTTCGGGAGGAAGTCATACGGCTCAACAAATGACGCAGTCTTCCTTTGGCTTGGCGCCACGGGAGGACTTTGCCAAAGCTGCCATCTCCTCGGCCAGTCTAGTTTCCTCTGCCGCGCTGAGAAGACCCTTCTTCTGGCGCTCTTGCATGGCTTTGATCGCCGACTTCCTTTCCGCTTTTGCCCGCCTAGCACCCGATGATTTTGAACAGCAATTGATCCAGTGTGCCACCGCAGGATGCGGGATGAAGGACATCCGTAGTAAGAGTATAGCAAAGCGGGTAGAGAGAGGAGGAGAGGGTCAAGGTTTTTGTTAGAGTCTCGAGCAAGGATCGATGGAACGAGAGCGAGTCGAGAGCCGGAGCGATGTTGAGATTCGTTGCTGTACGATCGCAAAGCGGCCAATCATCGACAGGGATGAAGAGGATAAACACCACGAGTCGCAAGCTCACTCTGTCCGTCTCTCCGTTTCTCGCCTGCATTCTCTACCTCGAACACTCGCTTCACTCCGCGATTCTGCATTCAGGCTTGACCAAACAAGGGCCTGGGCACCCACTTGTCAGTCTTATCGAACAGACCCCCGCCGCCACCGGCAAAGGGGGACTTAGAGACTCCGGACGAAGTTTTCTGATCCTTCTGAGCTGGCTGTGCCTGGGTGGTGCTGATCCCGTTCGATTCCGATCTGATATTGAGATTCTTCAAAGCCGATGTTGCCCCGTTCAGAGACGTATTTTTCTTCTTCGTCATCGCCGGAGCCGATTGCGACTGGCGCGAAGAAGTTTGGCATGCATGTTGGGCTGGCGCCCTGTGCGACGGGCAGAAACTCGTACGACATTGAGGACACTGCCGGCGGAGGCAGGTGCGTTCGAGGTAAGGAGATATAGGACAGGAACATGGATAAAGGCAAGGCAGGAACAAGGAGTCAGGAGACGCTACAACTACCGACCCCCGCTTCGCATGATGAGAGAAGTCCGAAACCAAGCTACTCACTGTGATGGGAACGACCATGACTTTTTGGCACTTGGAAAAGTTGCATTGGTTTGCCTTTTTCCGAAACGCATTCGTTCTATCGGTTTGCTTTCTGAGACCATTCTCATCGATTGCGGGGCATTTTCCAGTGGATAGGTGTCGATCCATCGCAATGTTAGGATCTTCATCCCTTTTCCATCCCTCGGGTGGCTGATCGCAAAGGGGGCACAGAGGCACACGAAAG
This sequence comes from Violaceomyces palustris, assembly GCA_003144235.1. NCBI lineage: Eukaryota > Fungi > Basidiomycota > Ustilaginomycetes > Violaceomycetales > Violaceomycetaceae > Violaceomyces > Violaceomyces palustris. The sequence continues at coordinate 14,968 of KZ819743.1, read as the reverse complement.
TCGCCTAGGTTCTCGTCGTGAGATGAGCACCTGTGGGACGAGGGCCTGAAGTGAGAGGCACAGAAGCTGAAAGGGAATGGACATGGCGTTAGGAAGAGACGAATGAAAAAAACTTTAGCAGTCTGTGCTTTTCGCTTCTTGGGCCAGTGGCTGCCGGTTGAGAAGGTCGCACTTCAAGCCTCTGCTCTGCTCCGCTCACCTCTCTCTACATTCTTGGCATTTGAAGGGCAGGAAGTCCTCCCTGTGACACTCTTCAAGGGCGCACCTCTCGCCGATGAACATGAGGGCGCCAGTGGATCTTTCGGTGACCATCGTAGAATATTTGCGAGGACGGTGTTCGTGGTACCCTCCTCCTGCCGTAGTGTATCGTCCCTCTGTCTCTTTTTAATTGTAGGCGCTGGTGAAAGGTGAGGGAATGAGGATTGTGTCGGGTGACTGTATGCGAGCTCGAGATGCCTGGTGGGCGAGTTGTAATTGCGTGGGAGGCGGGTGTGCTTGTGAGAGATGGAGAAAGGAAGCTGAGGAGTGAACCTCTGTGTATCAAGATCCTTTGGTGTGAATGGGTGAGCGGGTGCGTGCGCGGTGTGCCGTATGTCGTTGTCCTGAGAGGGAGAGAGGGAGGGAGAA
>KZ819743.1:0-11500 GCA_003144235.1 Violaceomyces palustris | reverse complement strand
GGGGGGGGTGGCAGCAGTGAGAGAAGGATGGAGAAATAGGGTACGATAGCCGTGAGTGTTAGCGATGGAGTTCGCCCTTTTCTATGTTCTGGCAAAGGTGGCGTATGAAGGCAGAACTGGGGGCTTGGCCTACTTTTTCTTTTTTGGCATGGTCAAGTGGAGGCAGGCAGGCCCCAGATGATGTTGAGACACTCAATCACCCTTGTTCCTTCCAACTCATTCTCTTTCTCCTCCTCTCCTTCCATCGGAGAGGCTCCCGTGATTGCTGCTGCTGCGCTTCTTGTTCTTCCACTCCTTCTTTCTATTTCTTCTTCTTCCTTCCTACCTGGATCCTACCTTTCTTTCTTCCCCTTGAGAGCTTACGCGTCGTTCTTCGTTCCTCGCCGCCAAGAAGGAAGAGCATGGAGGCAAGGAGAAGGTTTCTAAACTCCGAACGGAGCCTGCTCTTTAAATCAAGATCCTCCCCCTCCCGATCCATCTCAAAGTCATACCCTCATCTTCGCCGGACTCGCTCTTTCACTCGACCCGAGTCATTCATTGGCTTCCTTTTCCACATTTCCATACAACCCGACCTTGCCCCTAAGCCTTGAGAGATGACGAGCTCCGGTCTTGCTCGAGTGACATCTCTTGTCGTCCGACAGTTGGGTTCCCAAGTCTCAATATCTTCCATCCCTGACCAAGGCACTCTCTAATTTTATTCATTTTCATTTTCATTTTGTCACTTGCTTAAGGTCCTTCCTATCTCTCTCCGTTTTTCCCCCTTCTTCCAGACAGACAGGAAGTGACAATAGCAAGGCACCTTCGACATACTCATCTCGCAAGGCTCTGAATGGGGATATCGGCTGATTCCTCGGGCCTTGGGAAACTTCCCCTGATCCTCAGATCGGCGATTCGTGATCGGGCGACTTTCGTCGGCCCGACTAAGGGGCGAAGCTCGGTTGCTCGATGTATCGGCGAATAAAATGACCGAACTCTGTGGGGTTGCCCCACTCCATCCTCCTTCCACAACCTCCTTCCTTCCTTCCCCTCCCCCTCTCTTTCTAGATGCGGGGAAGTGGCTCGATTGGTGGTTGGCTACAAGGCCGGACCGGAATCCTTTTTCACTATTCAGACCTGTTCATGCACATCGAAAACGATAAAAAGATGGAAGAATATCATCGAACCACCATCATCACATCCCCCGCCTTCTTTCCTCCCCTTCCCCCTTCCTACCAATCCCCGCCTGCACTGTTGGATTTAATTTTCCCTTTACCTGGCTTGAGAGGAAAAGAAGAGTCATACGATGACTTCTGTGAGCTTTAGGGCCCAAGGTCTCACCTCTCTCTCACCTTCGAGGCTTTCCATTCGTGGTCTCGCTGCCACTCGGGTCTCTGCCCTTCGGCCCTTGTCGACGGACGCGATTCGAGAGACTCGGCCATCGACTCAGTCATCCCAGGCCCCACTCCCACTTAAGCATTCAAATGGTTCAGCCAAGCAGGAGGGTACAATCGCCTCTGTGTTTGCCTCCTTGTCCGGTGGCTCGCTGGACGACAAGCTCCCTCCCAGGTTCTCTGAGCTGAAGAAGAGCATGGTAAGAGATGACCGACACAAGAGGGCTCTTAAACAAGCTTGGCTCGATGTCCTCTCCAGGCTCGAGAGGCGAGTCGAAGAGACCAAGAAGCTCGGTCCGAAAACCATCCCCGAGGTTAACTACCCTGGAGACGCCAACATCCTCAAGCCCGTCTCCGAGTGGGTGAGCGCTGAGAACCTCGAGCAAATCAAAGATAGGGGCGTCGTCGTCGTCAAGGGCGTCGTGCCTCAAGAGCAGGCCCTCAGATGGAAGCAAGAGATCAGGGAGTATGTCAATCGAAACCCTCAAGTCAAAGGTGAGAGATTGTAGCGTCCTTGAGAACGTACTCCTCAGAGTCGCGCAGGTTTGGGTGGAGGGGGGATCAAGTGTCTTACAAGCACCTCTTTTCTTCTCCACTCCATGCACACACACGATCGTAGGATTTCCCGAAGACAATCCTCAAGTTTACGAACTCTATTGGTCGAAACCTCAGCTGGAGGCGCGAGGTGAGTTCAAGTTTGAGGAATGAGAAAAGGAGAAAGAATAAAAAGATAAAAAAGAAAAAGAAGCAAAAAAGAAAAAAAGGCTGAACTCAAACCTTTACCATCTTCCTTCCCAAAACAGGCAACCATGCCCTCCTCCAAACGTCTAGAACCTTCCTATCTCTCTTCCATGCTCCATCTCAGGGGGCCGGAGCGAGCTCCTCGGGTCGCGTGTCGCCACCTTCCCTTTCAGTCTCGCTCTCAAACCCTCTCACCTACGCCGACAGGCTGAGGATCCGTCTTCCTGGGGACTCGAAATTCGCCCTTGGACCTCATATCGACGGCGGAGGAGTGGAGAGGTGGGAGTGCGAGACGTTCAGAGGAGTCTGGTCATCAATCCTCGAGGGTGGAACAGGCTGGGCTCGACACGATCCTTGGTCATTGGGTCCCTCAGCCGAAAGGTTGGGAGCAAAGACCGACATGTACGGGGGACCGGGTCAGTGTGCCGTCTTCCGACCGCTTCAAGGGTGGCTTAGCATGAGCTACACAAGGAGCAACGAGGGGACGCTGAGAGTACTTCCTTTCCTGAAAGAATCTACGGCCTACATCATCCTAAGACCCTTCTTCTCGCCCAAAAAGAAGAGGAGTAAGACGGGTGACCCGACGGTTGTGATCGCGAAGGAGGATATTTCGGAAGAGGAATACCTCTCAGCGGAAAACTGGGAGTTTGATTCCGATTCTTCGAACTTTCCAGGCTGCTCGCTCGGTCACAACATCGAACTCTCGGATTCCACCCACCCTCACCTGAGGTTGGGTGAGACCATGACCTCGATTCCGAAGGTGGAGCCTGGGGACATGGTTCTCTGGCATTGTGATCAGGTCCACAGCGTCGAGGCGAGACACTGTGGCAAGGGTGACAGCTCAGTCATGTACATACCGGCCATACCGACCACCAAAGTCAACTTCGACTACGTCCTCCAGCAGAGCCGGGATTTCCGGAGAGGTTCGCCACCACCCGATTTCCCAGGTGGGCAAGGCGAGAGCTACTTCGATGGCAGAGGCAGGCCCGAAGACATCGCTTCGCCCATGGCAAGAAGGGCCATGGCCCTCGAAAAATTTGAGATCCAAGATGGCATGAGTCTTGCTGAGAGGAATCTTTTGGATTATTGCAACGCTCTTATTCGGTGAAAAGCACTTCACCCCGAGAAACCCCGCAAGTGATCATCCTTTCCCCCCGCACACTGCTCCCCACCTTCACCTTCTGCCAATATGATCGCCGGTACCCCGATCGAGAAGATGCACTAGGGTTGGCTGAAGGGTGAAAAACCCACTTTTTCTTCGGCCCACCTGGAAGGTACGCATTTTTCCTCACCACCTTACCGATAATTGCAAACCTACCCCTAATATTGAAATGAAAAGGCGGCTGTAGATAGAATAGAAAAAACAAATCTGGAATGAGGCAGTGTGAAAGTTTTGGACGAAGGACTGTAGATCAACTAGGCAACAGATCGCCGCCTCTTCCCCCCCATCTCCGAGATTGTCAGAGACTCTACCGATTGGGAAGACGCATAGCCGACCGGGTCATCTCTTTCAGGGACGGGATGGATTCGAACGGGCCAACATTGACCTGTAATGATCTGCTACAGAGGTGGCGATTTTCCAAAGAGACAACGGTGGTAGAAAGTGTGGAAGGAAGGTTGCCTTGCCAGGTCCAATTTATTTCAACCTAAGTAGAAGCAGCCTTGATGCTGTTTTTGTGGGGGGCGGTTGCCAGGGATAGATGAAGAAGCGGAGGATTCGCAAAGGGCAGGAGAAAGAGTGGTGCGCGTACGGTGATTTTGTGTCAAGGTTCTGGTCAGTTTCCTTTACAACCATAGGAAGACCGTTCCTTGCGCGGGTGATGCGCGATGATAATAGAGAGAGAGAAAGAGGAAAATGAGATCACTTACAATTGGAACTTGGCGGCGAGGAATGGCAAGGAGAAGCCAAAGGCGAGGAAGGTGGTGATTCCGATGGCGACTGGGACCTTGCGGGTCGGTCCAGATGGGAATGGGACTGGTAGTGGTGAGGGAGCAGAGGAAAATGGAAAGCCAATCCAGGACAGAGTTTTTTTTTTGTTAGGATCAAGATATCATAAAGGTCTTGACATCTTCCTACCTTCTTCCACTCGTGTATTGCCTTTTCCCGGTCGAACGAAAGAGGTACTTACGAGACTGGGTTTCCATGGAATGTAGCAAAGCGGGAAAGGAAGAAGATTTCACATGAGATGAGGAGGGAAAGGGATCTATCAGCATTCTCTCTTCATCCTCTCATCCCCTTCCTCCCTTCAATCCCTCCTGTCCCTCCTCGCCTTTTTTCTTCTTCACGTCGTTCCTTCCTTCCTTAGACTCCTCCCTCCTTGTGCATCACTCATGATCAGACGTGGGGAAATGCAAATGTTCCTCTCACGACCGAATCTGACTTCTCTCGAGCCTGCTTGAATTTTGAAATCCCTAAAGCCCTTTCAAGAGGAGCGGGGGACTCACGTTCTCGTGGGTGTTCTCGATATGAAGGTTCCTGCGGAAGGTCTGAGCTGGCTGAGCAGACCTGGCAGACCTGGCAGCGATCGGCAGGGCGCGCTTGGCGATGAGTGCGGAGACCATTTTGTCGGCTTTGAGGTTTGTTGAAGGGGAGTGTGATATGAAAGTTTGGAGGTGTGAAAGGTGAGAAACCACCGATGTTGACCAAGGTGCATTCATTTGTGATTGTGCTCCTGCTTGCGATCATCGTTTTTCCCAGTGGCGCAGCGCAACCACTTCTCCCACCCAAACCCTCCGGAAACAGGCGAGCAACAACTCTGGCACGTGATCTCCCGATCTGCCCTTGCTGGAGACGAGATAGCTATAAGAGAGAGAATCCGTCATGCTTATGACTTATAAAGCCTTTTCGATCAAGATTATTTTATTGTTTTTTTTCTTAAAAAATCGATTAGCACGAGGGAGGAGAGAGGAACAAGAATAGTTTTTTTTCTTGACAGGCTGGATAGTGTTACTAACAAAAATCGGGAAGATAGAAAGCCAGGGAATCAAGGAAAGGAAGAAAATGGATGAGCAAAAAATGAAAAATTCAACTTTCCGGTTTCCCTCCAACCTCATCTTTCTCTGATCAGCTTCCCTCCCACGAACCACCTCCCAACGCTTTCTCTCTCTCACAAACCACATCACCGGGCGGAAAAAGCGCAAACGTCTAGAGAATGGGCCAAAGTGACAACGAGGACCAAGTCGGTCCAAAGCTGAGCGGCAATGTGAGCCACATTGGCAACAAGATGAAGAGGGTCGAGGTCTACCGAAAGTACAAGAAGGAGAAGGCGCAGAGGAAGCTCAAGACCAGGATCCAGACGGCTAAGGAAGAGAGGGGGGCTGAAGGCGCCGAGAAGAAGAAGGCAAGGCTGAGCACCAACAAGCCGAGGACGATCGAAAACAGTAGGGTCCCCAACCCTACTATTATCAACGCTCCGAACACTCACGAAGGTCCAGGTCCCTCGACATCTCGTTCCATCCCCGCTCCGACCTCCGATGATGACGATGATGACGACGAAAATGACGAGAGTAAGGAGGTTGGAGGAGGTAAATCGAAGGCTGTGCAAGAAGAGGAGGAAGAGGACGAGGGGGATGATGACGAGGATCCCCATGCTCCACCCGCCCTCTTGATCACCACCTCGATGCCTTCGAACAGCACTTCGCCCCACCTGACTTCGTTAAATGCCAGGAGTCACCCGGCCGAGAGGACGAGGGACTTTGTCGATGAGCTCCTCAACGTTTTCCCCGGGGCAGAGTACAGGCCCAGGGCAAAGGCCAAAGGTGCCGGGCTTGGAAAGATCTGTGGGTGGGCCCGGAAAAGGAGGTACGACGCCGTTCTCGTGGTGGGCGAGTCCAAGAAGGAGCCCTTCTCGCTCACTGTGGTTCAGTTGCCTAGGGGACCTACCGCCTTTTTTAGGCTGACCTCGATCTCGATGGGCAAGGAGATCTACGGCCACGCCAGGCCTACCCCCCACACTCCCGAGCTTATCCTCAACAACTTCACCACCGTCTTGGGTCACAGGGTAGGTGGTCTACTCCAGTCCCTCTTCCCAAAGATCCCCCAATTGGAGGGTAGGCAGGTCGTAACGGCCCACAATCAGAGAGACTTTATCTTTTTCAGGAGGCACAGGTACATGTTCAAGAGCGAGGACAAGACTTCGTTGCAGGAGATCGGTCCCAGGTTCACCCTCAAGCTCGTCTCCCTGAAAGACTCCCTTCCAAAGGGGGCCGGAGTCTGGGATGGCAAATACGATGGAGAGTACGCCGAGATCGAGCCGGAGGAGCAACTGGGCGGCCAAGGATCGCTCGGTGAAGACGGGGAGGCTGAGGGCGAGGGACCTGCTAAATCGATAGGAAACTCAGAGGTCTCACAAGCTTCCGAACTGAGCCCGCAAGAGTCCCGCATCAAACAGAGAAAGAGAGGAGCAGAAGAGCTAGAGACTACCGAGTTCCAATGGAAGGTAAGGGTTGCTCCTAACCTCCCCCCCAACAAAAACACCAACCACCAATATAAAAAAGATAAAAATCCATTCCTTGTTTCGCAGAGTATACTCTCTCTCCCGGCCAGTTTGCTAACGCAGGGTCTCTCTTTTTTCTTGCACCTGATCTTAATATTCACCCCCTCCAACAGCCAAAGATGAGCGTTTCCAGGAGAAACTTTTACCTCTGAAAGCCCCCCCCCCCCCCCCCCCCCCCCCCTCCCCCCTCCGCCCCAGCTACGACCCATCCCTTTCTTACCTTCCGTTTCTTGTCACTTCGAGCGCTTCACTTCGAGCTCCACTGTCATACTTACGCACCACATCTCAAGATCTTGTACTAGTATCACATCTTTTATCCTTGGCACCTTTGCGGATCTTCACTCTCATCTCAGGACCCTGGTCTTTTATCCACATTCGCCTGCCTATCTGCCTGCATTGCACAACTAAAGGTGATAGTACAGAAGGTCGGTGGAAAGCTGATGATGGTTCTAGATCGTGATCGTCATCAAGCCTCATCGGCTGAGACTGCGACTTTGAAAGGATCCCCCAGCTCCAAGAGTCCCAAAGTAGCTTCCCTGACCCTGGACAGGTAATCCTTGAGTAGGTTGCCATCGCTGGTGATAAAGTCGAGGTAGAGTTTGTGGTTCTCTTCTGAAACGAGCTCTGCCAACCTCAGAGCTTGACCAAGGTGATGTGGGGCGACGTCACTAGTCTCGACGAGCATGTCGTGTAATCTGAAGACAGTCTCGGGTATGTAAATGTGCCTGATCCTGTCCAGCTCTTCCATCCTCCTCTCCCCGTCGATTGTCTCATCGTCAACGTCCAGCTTGACCCAATCCATCTGGAGAAGCTGCAAGTCGGCAGCTCTCGACTGCTCGACAATGTTGGAGAGCGCCTTGACCCAGTTGTGCCTGTCGACCTTTGAAGCGCTTTCGAAAGGCTTCGAGCTGATGAACTCCTTGTACCTGACGTGCAGAGCAAAAGCGTCGAAGAAGGTTCTCCAGTGGGCGTGTTCGATAGCTTGGTCCTCGGCGATCTGGAGGGTTGGTACGACCGATACCAGCTCGTACGGCAGACGAAGAAGGAGCGCCCTAGCCGCGTGCAACCTTCCCGTTGCCAGGAAGAGACGCATCAGAGCGTTGCTTTGAACGATGGCGTCCGCGTAAGTTGGCTCGCAGAAAGTCAACCAATCGACTGACTTGATAAGAATTTCCTCGTTTGGCTGAAGCCTAGTGTCAAATTGTGTTAGACTCAATGGCAAGTCCGTGGGGATACTCTGAGAAAGCGAGCGAGATTGATCCGTGGAAGGGTGCTCGTCTTTGGTGAGCGACTTCAACTAAGCAAGATCGCGATTTCATTTCACATCCCAGCGGCACTCACTGTAAAGAGGTCATCAAATACCATGTCGACCACGGTTCTCGCTACTGCAGTCAAATCAAGGTCGTTCTCCTCCGCCTGTAGCAGGGACTCGCGTTTGGCCTCAACGCTGGTGTTGACATCCATGGCTTGAAAGAAGAAAAGAGAAAGGGCCTGAAGTCAGGACGAAGAGAGCGCAAAAGTGTTGCTTCTCCAATGTGGCAAGGGGGGAAGGAGGGTTGAACGACTCACATTTAAGGAAGTGGGCATAGCTGACGGTAGCACTTTGAGGTTCGAGGCTACTGGCATACATAGCAACCAAGGACGCCTCACCAGCCTGTTCCAGGACGTGAACATACGCACTGAGAATATCATTGCAAACCAAGTCCGGGAGAGGCTGCTCCAAGAGTCGAAGATATAAGATCAAGTGAGAGAAAAACCGCAATATCCGAGCAAATTGCCTGAGAGTGTGAGAGGAGGAGATGCGTTTCAAGCGGAATCAGTGGGCCTGCAGACACGCACAGTTATTTACTGTCTCTTGGGGGGCGGGGGGCAGGGGCAGAGGGAAGGATAGAAGCTTCAACTCACGGTGGTTCAAGCTGGTGCCTCATCTCTGGAAGCCTTCCAGCAACTCGGTTCAGCAATTCATTCACATTGTTCGAGATAACAGACCTCTGAACAACATGGAAAGGATCAGCGGCTTGAGTACTAAAGGGATGATGAATGCGTTTGAGAAATCTTCAGTCAGCATCTGATGAATCAAACACGAGGCAAGCAAGCAAGAGGATCGGCACGACTCACTGAATCCCGTGCGCCTGGGTCTGCGCCAACTTGTCAAAAATGGAATCGAGACTGCCTGTTTCCTTGTCAATCGTATTGTTGTCCGACAACTTGACGGCACCGCATTCGACGTCGGTGAAGAGCCCGATATCCGGCTTCTGACTCCACCAGCTTCTCGCCTCGTCCAGCTTGGCATCGATCAGTGTTTCTAGCTTGGAGTTGATGTGAGCCCAGAGGTATTCTTCCCATGTCTGACTGACAGACGTTACGGAAGGCAGATCTCCAGAAAGGGACCCGTACAGCGCTCGCTCATACTCGTCCAAGGAGGGCTGCGCGATGAAATCGTGATTCCGAGTCAGATGCCTTTCTGCTTCAGTAGACAGCCTGTACCAGGCTTGCGATACGATCGACTCACGTTCTGCGCTAACTTTCGACAAACACTCTTCCAAAGGGCTCTGTTCCTGTTACCGATGGGCTCCTGGATTTCTTCAATCCCAGAACCTGCGTGGGACAGGATCGAAAACGGGTTTGAGTACGACCATTCTCACCTTGTCCACGTCTCCTTTCCGACCTCTCCAATGGGTTCCGCATGCACTCACTGATGCTCGGATCATGATACAACATTGCCCCCCTGAGACTCGCGGCTCTCCAGCTCTGGTCGGTTTGTCGGCAAAGGTCGAAGGCAAGATCAAGCTTTCCGGCTCTTGTGTACTCAAAAAGCGTTCGGAGGAGCGCTTTCTCGTACGCCTGCAAGGTGAAAACCATGAACAACCACAGAGCGATATGTATAGGGAGTGTTGAGCTTACTTTGCAGAAGTGTGCCGCAGGCAAACGAACCCTCCTTCAGAAAACTCACTGCATCCTCAAGCTCCAAGCTTCCTTCACCTCTGGAAATCGCATCAGGATCCAGATTCTTGACAGCCTTGCCCCTGTTCTTCCCGCTCAATCCCGAGCCCAAAGACATTCTTCCCGCCCCCCCAGGGCCTCCAGCTCGCTTCTCCGCCCTCACCCGATTTTTAGTGAAAGTCCAGTAGCCCTTCCTAACCTCTACAATGTGCTTGGCCGGGAGGGTATCTTGAAGCCACTCGCGAATGATTTTGAGCTCGCTAATCTCGGGGTCTTGGTCGAGGATAGCCTGAACCGCAGAAAAAGGGGTTTCATAGCGATCTTGAGAGAGATCGAGAGGCTTGCTTGGCTGTCCTCTTTGAAGCCTTTCGCTGGTGGTTAGGCAAAGGTTGGAATGAGGAGTCTCAGATGATCGTCTTCACGGATCTGCAAAAAATAAATAAAGGACGACTCACGCGCTCAACAGATGAATGAGAGTCCACGTATGCTGTTCGAGGAGCCATGATTGCCTACTATCATCGTCCAAACCCTCGGCCCTCTGGTTGTAGCCAGCATCATCCAGTGCCGATCGAGCCCTAACACCAGAGAGGAATGGGGAGGCAGGAGGATCGGGGTCAAAGAGATTGAGAATGTATAAGCTCGATGCTCTTGAAAGGGATGGAGTGGCTTCGCACGCAGTTCCTCACCTCTGACCGCATATGTCAGCGAAGATGAGCGCAGTCCCGCGTTCGGGATCGAGTCTGGCGGCGAGGTCGGAGTCTTTGGATACTTGAAGGACCTGCGCAAAGTCGGAAAAGCTTGAAGAGGCGATGCTGCTCTCGTCGATTTGTGTCATAATCTCTGTGGCCTAAATATTCGATGATGGGCCAAGTCTCTAATGGGATCGTTGGTTGGCGAAGGAGGGCTTGCCGGGTCGGTTCCGAGAAGAAAAGAGCGTTGCAAGTCGTGACGTTGAAAAGTGCTGACTTTGGCCTATGCTCGTCTCTTGTCCCCTCTTGGTTAGTACCCGAATCAGGGTGCCCTATGGATGTTAACGGAGTTTTTTTTTTCTTTTTTTCTTTTTTTTTGGAGGATGCCAAATGTGAAGAGAGACGGTGTGTACTACCACAAAGCTTGAGAAGAAGAGTGGTGAGTGTATGTTTGCGGGTGTGTGTGTTCTCTGTTTTTTTCTTTGGCTTGCGCTGAGCTCCGATCACCTTGGGGCAGTTCTCCACCTTGCTTCAAGGCGAGAAAGAGAGAAAAGACGCGTCCCACTTCGTCGCACACATCACCAGTCGAACCTTTAAAATCAGGCCATCCTCATGTTTGCCACTCCTTGTCTCCACCTCGACAACACCATCCGCTTTCCCGCTTCTTGGCCTTGTCGACAGAGGTTTGACCTTCGCATCGCGTCCTCCTGCTGAACGAGAATAAGCCAACACTGGTTCAAACTCAAGGCTTGCACATCATCCAGAAGGGGGACCATAATAGAAAGTGGAAAAAGTAAATCTGCAGGGTCATCAAAGCCAGAGGGTTAGCGACAGTAGCAAAGCCAGCGCCTACGCCTTAGTCATATACCAGAACACCCAGCTTGCTCGCTCAAGGTCGTTTGGATTTGAACCTGTCCATCCGAAAGATCTGCAAGCATCGCAATCGCACCAGGTGTTCAGCGTATTCGACCAAAGGCACCCGCTCATCGTAACATCATGGCAATCGATGTCGTGAGACAGCCTCAGGTCAGCGTCAGAGTCACCCCTTTCAGTTTTCTTTCATTTTCTTTTCTCGGGCACCTTACGGAATCGTTCTCCGAATGAGCTTAGTCGTGTTTTGCTTCCGCCCTGTCTGTGGGTCTTTGTCTCATCTCTTCGCAAAATCGAGTTGGTCTGGGCTGGACAATTACCACCCGTTTCCTCGAAAAAGGCTTTTACGCAAGGGACGATAAAGAGTAAAGATGAAGAAAAGGGGATGGGG
>KZ819742.1:0-67690 GCA_003144235.1 Violaceomyces palustris | reverse complement strand
TTTTTAGCTAAGCCTGTTGAGAAACGTGGTTGGGTTGCTGTGAGGTTTTCGGATGTAGAGGATGTCGCTCTGGTGACTAAACGTCGGGGTCTTTTGGCTGAGAGAAATTGAGACCTTCTTTTAATTTATTTCCTCTTTCCTTTTTCACTCAGTTGTGTGATGAGAAAAGCGTGGCAATGAGAGAGAGAGAGAGGATCCGTCTCGATCGAGGGGAAACGTGTTGATATCGGCAAGGTGGCGATGGAAGTTGAGAGGGTTTGGGCAAAGGGATAAGGGAAAGAGAACAAAGAGGAGGGGGAAGAGAGGAGGGGGAGGGGGAAGGGGGGGGGGGATTTTCTCCCAAGAGAGAGACACTGAGGTAAGATGAAGGAGGATGTGAAAAGCTGCGATAGAGAAGAGAGGGAGAAAGAGGAAGCAGACTGTCGCCCTCTGGTAGTAAAGCAGTCGAAATACGGTTTCCAGGATCTTGAGAATGTCCCCTGAATCCTTCGGGAAGGCAAGATAGGTAAGGGGACCCCTTCAGGTGAGGAGAAGGACCCGTGGACCTCTAGGATTCTTGAGGGAGGGAATCGCTGGGCGTAATTCGTGAAGACTTTTTCACGGCAAGGAAAAGCCTTTCGAACTTGACACGGATGACGATTGGGTCATGCAGATGACAACAACGATGAGGGAGGGTCTGGATTCCGCGGGAAGCGAAAGGACTCTAGGGTAAGAGCATGCAAGGCAGTGCTACCTCCCTCCCACCCTCTCCTTATCTCCATATCCGTCTCCATCACGTTTCGTCTCGTTACTTTTGGTCGAAAGTGGGGCGGTTTGAAAAGGGCCGACCACCGAGGGAATTCATCAATGTAAGAAGCCCATCCTGCCAGTGTTCCGGTAGGGATGGAAAGCGTTGCAACTCGGACCCTCAAAGCCAGCAGGGCGTTGCCATCCCAGGAAAAGGGAAACCTTGTGCCACCCAATCTCGTGCATCCTCTGGGTACTCTTGGAAAATTGAGACGGCCCTCTTCCCGTAAGTGCATCAGGTCCTCCTTGAATCCTCATCGAGTTCTTCCTCCCTTTTGGTTTTTCTTTCACTTTCTCTCTTTCGTTCTTTCATTCTTTCTTTCCTTCTCTCTTTCTTTTCCTTTTTTCACTTTTCAGTATTTCTTTTTCGAACAAGGACTTGTGGGATTTGTGGCCATCTCAGCCTTACTACCCTCCATCTCGGTTCTTGGTGGATTGTTCATTTCTTTGTTGGAAACATTTGAAAAGAAAATGTCCGAGACTCGACCACATTCACCTCCGGCATCTCCCTGATATGATTGCCAAGTAGAGCAGGCCACCAGAGGGGTGGTAAGAGGGTGCTCGAATTTTTAGCATTAATTGTGAGAAGGTACAGGACTTGACCCTTGGCCCTTTGATTCGATTCCCCCTTTCCTCATTCTTCTTCCGGGGAGTCAAGTGGTCCCGTTCTTCCGCAGGATTTCGACAGGCACTTTTGAGTTCGATTGGAGAGGAGTTGAAATGGATTGGGGGGAGGAGCTCTTGGAAGATGCTGGTCGTTTGGGCCAATCATGGACAAGAAGGGCCTCGCTGTTGACCTCTGTGTGGCTGAGGACGAGGGTGGGGGGAGGCGAAACAAGCTGTCGCCTTGTTGAACAGCCTGAGTCTTGAGTGTTATTCGATCCAGTTCGGAATTTCTGGGTCAAACTTGCAGCATGAGAAAGTGGGTCATGATGGTATACCCATTTAATTTTTCGACCCAGAACTGTAGGATTTTGTCGAAGCGTACTATGCTGTACATGCAGTAGTTCATACGTTGGGCGAGTCGAGTTTGTTCCTTTGAAATTTCTGGACTGTACCCAGACTTTGTAGATACCCGCGCTACCTCAGGCCCGCTCGTTTTAATTTGTAGGGGAGGTGGTGAACCTTCGGATCGAAACGGATGAACCAAAGATTATTATTGGCGAAAATCAGAGTTGGATTTCGGTGAAGAGTTTCCTTTCATTATTCTCAACGCCGGTCACCAGAGCCATCGCCGGGAGATGAAGGGAGAGAGAGGGGCGGACCCGCCCCCCAAACCATCATCATTATTACGATCCATTCGGTTTCACATCAAAGATTGGCATCATCACGATCACCAATGAAGAATCCCTGTAATCTTTCCTCCTTCTTCATTTTCATCTTCATCATCCTCCTCCTCCTCCTCCTCTTCTTCTTTTTCTTCCTTTTTCTCTCACCCACTCTGCTCTCCCGCAGTCGCTAAATGCGTAAGCTTCGAATCACTCTGTCTTACCCAAACGCGTGAACGAAGCGCTTGCAAAAACGCCATAACGCTGGACGTCAGGAACCAGAGCGATCCAATTCAAGGAGGAGTCACGGGGAGCGGTGGTTCAAGGGAGTTGCCCTCGGGGTTGGAAAGTACTTCTTCCCTCATTCCTACTCTGTTCGTTTCGGTTTTTTTCCCCTCACCTCAGGCTCGACTCTTCTCGTCTCCTCTCTTGAACCTGGGACGGCGAGGGAACGTGACACTGTGCTGCACCGATCGATAGGGTGGTTTCGGATTTTTTTTTTCTTTGATCATTTCCCCCCCTTTCTTTCCCTTCTCTTCTCTTCCTTTCCTCTTATCGTGGAAAATTTCAAGGCAGAGATCAACCCACAGGAGGAGGCGGGTTGGGTGTTGGAAATTTGTGGCGGAAGAAGATTAAGACGAGCAGCGGCGCTTCCGAAGCTGTTCGATCCACCACTTTCTGTCTCACCCCCATGTCTCGAAGCGAGCCTGAGGATCTCGGGTATGCGCCTAACAGAGTATCGACTGTATGTTGTGTCCAGACATACAGGAAGTCCAGCAGGGCGCTACTGTGCTTAGGCGCAGTTTCTACGGCGTTCTAAGGGAGATGTCGAGCAAGCATGGAAAGGGTCTCTCTTGTCGTGCGCGTGCGCGAAGTCGTAATCGCGCCGATAGGGCATGAAAGGTAGGGAAGTTGCGATCGGGAATCTTTGATCATGTATCGGATCGGCTATTTTGACGAGGTTTTTTTTTTTTCCTTCCTTCGCTTGGGACATGATCGACTCACCGGCATGAGCATAGATCATGCGTGACCCTTGTTCCCAAAAATAGCGGGAAACATCGGCGCCGCACGGATGGCTCGGCTGGAATCGAATCCAAGTGAATCGAGGATGGGATAAGATTCGGAATAATATCAGTAGGGAGGGAAACGGACAGGTGATGGAGCCGTTTTAGAGAGAAATCTTCGAATGGCGAGAAACGAAAGCAAAAGCAAAACAAGGAAGACCACCAGCCGCGCGCCGAACTCGACTCACACTGCGATCAGACAACCCTTCCCCCCCCCTCACCTCCCTAAACCGCAGCGAGGAAGTGCATGCTCCAACTCACAACTGTACCTCCTGCACCTGGTAATCATTATGTGGCCGATCTCCGAGTCTGAGTCTACCATGGGTAAACCATGCTTCATGCCATCTTGCCTCCACTTCCATCGATTCTTTTCCCGCACTTGTCGAACCACCAAGCGAGGCTGGTAGTTTGGCTTGCTGGCATTTTCGGCGAAGATCGGTCGCTTGTTTTGAGGTTTGGACCTCGGTTTGACCTTCCCGACATTTCTCCCTCACTCCCTCTCTCTCGTAAACAAGTCAAAGCTCGCAAAGTGGCGAGCAAAAGGAGCCAAGTGTAGGTGGGAAGTTTCCAAGGGGTGCGTGAAGATAAGCCGCCAAAGTCGGAAAGGATCACAAAACAGAATCTGAATGAAATCGAGGATTCCTTGACTCTACAAGAGGTTGAATGAAGAGTTGAGAGTTGGGTGCTCGATCGTGACCCTTGCCGTTGTCCAACTTGGTTGATCCTTTGCCAGTGGTCCCTTTTCTGAGTCCCACTTGGAACGGTCAGGGATCGTGGCTGGAGAGCAGGAGGGAAGGGGATCGAATCAGGAACAGTCACAAAATTGCAATCACATTGTGATTCACAGACTGAGATTCTTTATGTTTGCCAATGGACAGGAAGTCACGTCCTGGTGTTGATAGGAAGCGGTTCAAGTGTGAAAGGAGAGAGAAAGAGGGAGAGACGAGGGTCGTCAACAAGCACTCTCAACCACCCCTTGTGATGGACAAGCCTCCGTCTCTCTGTCTCTCTGTCTCCCTCTGTCTCCCTCTGTTTCCCTCCCTCCCTCCCTCCCTCTGCCTGTTTCGGGGTAAGGGTGCAACTCTCGAGGCAGGACCAAGCAGAGGTTGGGATTGTAATCCCTTTCCCCTTTTGCGTTAGATCAGACATGGGTTGGGTGACATGCACAAACGTGGATGGACGCTTGACCCGAGGTGTTTCGTCCACCCAACTCTGATGGTTTCCACCCTAGTCGACGGATCGCGCGCGCGGGAGGGCTCGCCTGGGTCCAACCTCAGCTTGTCTCAGAACCTGGCTGGTCAATCCAAGAAGGATGAGGACCAAACTGGGTTTGGGTTACATTCACACCCTGTGACTCGTTTGGGGGTTCGACGCAGCAAACCCGGTGAAGGCCACTATACCATCTTGCATGGTCAGGGTGAGGGAGAGGGATAGTGGCTGGTAGTCATCCACTTGCCCTTCCCTTCCTTTCTCTCTCCCCTACCACCACTACTCACTACCCACCACTTCATTGCTATCCTATCCTGCCTAGTTCTCGGATCCCCGCCATATTCCATTCCATTCCATTTTTTTCTCTTAGTTTCTTCCTTTGGATTCTTTTTTCATTTCACCTCCTCTCGAAACCGAATCGTCTGCGTGACTGGCCCGACGGAGCAGTGATATCTTCTCCCGTCCCCCATTGTCTCTCGCTGCCCCCCGTTCGTCGCCTACTGGCGTGATCACGGATCCCAACGCATCCAGCTTGTTCTTTCTTTTCATTCGCCTGGATCAGGATCATGTCACCATCGGAAGAAGACGCTTGTGAACACTCAGGTTCTAGGTTCTGCGTTCTGCTTCAAACCCAAAGGTGCATCCTCGCGCTCACGCTCGCTCACCAGCTTTTTCCACATCGATCCTCTGAAAAATTGATCCCGTCCTCCCAGAGCGAACTCACAGCTAGGTTCATAGAGTGCAGAGAGGTTGGCAGTTGCCCTTTTTTTTTCCAGACTTCGTCCATCTCTCAGTGAACAGATGGAGAGAGATGAGAGCCACAAGTGAAGCGTTCCCCTAGAGATCTTTTCTGCGAAGCAGCTATCAGAGGTTTGAGCCTGTCGCCCATCTCATCTTTGTCTCCCGACTCTAGATTCCTCACCTTTTCCCTCTCCCCTTCAAGTTCGTCCTCCTCTTCCCTTCCTCGTCCCTCTTGCTTCTTAACCCTTGGCCACCTCAACCCCCAACTCCCTTCTCTGACAACTTCGAAACCCCCTCCCCACCGCCCCCCATCCCCTTGAACTCTGTCCCTTCATTGCTTGTGTCTTCCTCTCCCCATTTCCTCCTTTCCAAGCTATTGTCCTCTCCCCCATTCTCCCTCAAAGAATCTCTTCGGCTCTTCCTCCCTGCATCTTACAGCTTTCTCTCATTGTTCTACTCACACCTATCGTCCTCCACCAGCGGGTCTGAAGACCTTGCCAGGGCCTCAAGGAAAATAGCTATGGTCTTCTCAACAGCGGTTTTCTCCCTGCTCTCCCTGGCTCTTTTGTTGCCAGCAAAGGCGGACGCAAAATGTGCATGTGGATACCGTGACCCGTACACCAACTCGCTCTGGACGGACGCCACCCTCACCTATTTCAACGAGACCGAGGCTGCAGCGGACATTGTGTTCCAACCGGCTTCCTCTGCGTCCTTGCAGGGTTCGGCCTCTGCTGGAGACAGTGGTACTGGAAACCAGAGTTGGGCCGCAGGTCAAGATTTGAATCCATGGGAACAAGCCTTTTCCGCACTTTGGAGGAGTGGGGTCAGCTACAACAACACACAGCTGGACCCCGACTCCGACCGTGGGCTGGCTCTGGCCGTCCAGCCAGCCGACACCAAGCATCGAATCTCTTACGGCTCTCGCCTCACAACCAGGAGGAGGGATATCTTGTACGGCTCCTTCAGAGCTAGTATGGCCCCTGCGAGCCCCTACCAAGGTGGGACGATCCTGCAAATGTCTGCCACTTTTAACGATTCGGACGTTGTGGAAACATCTATCTACACCAAGGATGACCCGACCAACGCCGCATATACGTGGTCGTATTCCGCCAGGGACCAAATCTCAGACCCGGTCTCTCACCCTCTTGCCACGCTGGGAAACGATCCTTACGGGTTTCACGAGCACCGTTTCGACTGGCTCCCGAATGAGCTTCAGTTTGCGAATGACGCTCCCGTGGTCCCCGCAAACTCTTTAGATTTGCGGAGGAAAGACAACGGGATCAACATTCCTTCTCTGCCTTCTCCCTTTTCTTTCAAGCACTGGGCAAACGGAGCCAGGGACGGTTCTCAGGGTCCTCCCATTCATCATCAGCCCACAGCCAATATCCTGTACGCTCGCCTCTTTTTCAACTCATCCTTGTCTGAGAGGAACGCAGAGTTCGAACAGCAGTGCCAGCAAGCAGGCGGGGACGACTTCTGCGATACGGAGGACTTCACCCTTCGAGGAAGCACTCCTTTTTCCCTCGTTGCAATTGAAAAGCAAGAGATCCCAAAATCTCACAAGGAGATTCCACTGTATGCCGTTGTTGCCGAGTCTGCCTCAGGTGGCCTTTTCATCGTCATCCTCGCACATGCTCTTACGAAAAGGTACCTTAAGGCCAAACGTAAGGAGAGGACACTCCGCGCGTTCCTCGCTGCAGGTGAAAGGGAGAAGGATCCAAACGCTGAAGGTCAGCATGGCGGCATCACACCCTCGTTGTCGTCCTCTTCCAGGCAGAGCATCTCAAGGTCGCTGGATTCGGACGAGACTCGAGCTGAGATCGAGAAAGCCATGGCCATTTGGAACAACCCAGCCTTGATCGGAGGCGAAGAAGATGAACAGGATGAGTATGAGGCTGGCTTCGAGTCTGATTCAGACGACGAGGATGACCCACTGAGGATCAAGCGCAGGACAAAGACGGAAGATTTAGACTCTTTCGGACATGGAAGCTTCTCTCATGGCCAGCTTTTGACCACGCTCAAGTACACTCCACCTCAGTACAGGCTTTACTCTCCCAGTCCGAGCGAGCAGACCCACGGTGGCCCACCGCTTTCTGGTCATGTCCGGTCGCATTTTGCAGAGACCTCGTCTTCCTCTCTTGGTCACGGGCATTCAGCCTCCGCTGAAGGTGATGATGAGGAGGAAATTATCGAGGAGAACGCCCAGCGACCTCGCAACCACCGAAGGTCCAGCCGTCAGTCTGAGGCTGGCATCAACAGTGCGGTGAGACCTCCGTTCAGGACCATGAGGATGCTGACCTCCGAAAGTGGTCACAGCAGTGGAGGCCATTCAACAACTAGTTCAGAGACCCCTCTGTCAAGTGATCTTCCCGCTGCTTCTTCGTTGGGCATAACCAACCGTTGGGGAGGAGGCATTGGAGGCATCGGCGCACCTGCCTCAGATTCGGGACATGATATGTACCGCAATGATCCAACCGACTCACGTCAAGATTCTTCCAGCGTTTCTCACTCTGGAATCGACCACTCCGTTCGTTGGAATGTTCGCATCATTGAATGGGTCCCTAAAGAGGAGTCCGGCAATGGAAAAGAGGCTGAGAAGGACAGTGTCGCAAGGCTGGCCGTCCCTCGCGCCAACACTCCAGAGGTGCCCAGGCCTGTTGGAATGAAGAGAAAGGGTCTCTTGCAGCGGATCACCAAGAAACTGTTCGTCGCCGAAGGCGAGGCCAAGGCTACTGCAAGCGGTGCTGCGCGTGTCGAGTACTTGGATGGTCTCCGTGGCTTTGCTTGTTTCTTAGTCTCTTTCCATCACTTCATGCTGATCTTCTACTACGGAATCGCCGATGAAAGCGCGGCGAACCACTACCCGGCCTTTGAGACTTGGTTCAGGTTCATCCTCGGACCAATCCTTGTCAACGGTGGTCTCAACGTCGGCATTTTCTTTGTCCTCTCAGCCAGAGTCATCGCGAACCGCTACTTGGTGAGGGGCAAGCTCCAGGATCTCGCCGAGGCCACTCACCGACGTGTTCCGCGTCTCGCTGTCCCCATCTCGGCAGGGATTCTGATGTGTTACTTCCTCATAGAGGCCGACGCGTTCCACTGGATCCAAAGGGCCAACAGCCGAACATGGTCGCCCTGGTCGTACTTCCAGGACTACAACAACCTGGGGACCTTCTTCAACAGTTACATCTTGCTGTGGTTCACTGTCCCGCCACAGATCCCCCTCATGGTCACGACCTACGCCACGGGTATTCTTTGGACCGCGCCCGTCATCGTCCAGTCCTCTTGGACCGTCTTCACCTGCGCCTTGATCGCGAGAGAGTTTAACAGCGCCAGGAAGAGATACTCGTTCTACACGCTCTGCTTCCTCGCCTCGTGGCTTGCGGGTAGGTTTGATTACTTCTTCATTGCCGGCTTGATGATTGCCGATGCAGACAACAAGTTGAAGTACCGGGCGTTGGCCGCAAAAGGCATACGGATCGGAAAGTTCAGGATGCACGGCCAAGTGCTCGCATGGATCGTCTTCTTAGCTGGCGCTGTCATGTCCTGGATCGAGTTCTCCAACGTCGATCTGGACTTCACCGCGTTGGAACACGGGATCCACCCCGACTTCGTCACCTCAAAGCCCAAGGTGTGGGTCGGAAGGGCGTATCCCAACTACACAGATCCAAGGCTCTACGACTTCTGGTTCGTCATCGGATTCTTCCTCCTCTGCGATCTCTGCGTATCTTTCAGGACCTTTTTCCAACTGCGATTCTGGAGCGTCTTTGGAAGGAACGCTTTCTCCCTCTACCTTCTTCACGGAGTGGTCATGTGGACCGTTTCAGCCTCTGTCACCCTCAAGCTTCTCGTGATCGGCGTCCCTTACTGGGCAGCCATCCTGATCAACTTCTTGGTCACGTACGTGACCCTCTTCCTTCTCTGCGAGGCGTTCACCAGGACCTTTGACACGTGGGGCATCGGACTATCGAAGTCTTTCTGGAGATTGACCACCGGTGGAATTGGCAGGAGGCTTTAAAATCCTCAGCAATCCCTTCCACTGCACGGATCCTCTTCTTCGTGTGGCCCTACTATCATCATCTGCCCCTTCTCATTCATTCTCAGTCTTCGTTTGTACTTTTTTCTCCTCCTAGCAGAGCCACAGAGTATGCTCCATGGCCCGTGTTTCGTATCACCCCAGCTCTCTAAGAGTACGTTCTCTCCGTCGCGCACCCATAGAACACCAAATCGGCTTCTGGCCTCGATCCCCGCAAGCACACTCCTTCTCCCATTCTACTCTCCTCCCTTGCTTTTCAACCACACAGTACTCTCTTTTAACCCCTTTTCGAACGACCGGAGCACTCTTGCTACGTCCAGTACTCTACACTCAGACTGATTGGAATCTAGTTCCCTTCCTGTAGTTTCTCTTCTCAGCTATTGTTCGAACTCGTACTCGCTCGCTCGAATGATGATTATGGGTTTTCTCTTCCCTTTCCGCTTTCTCTCTTTCACTCCACCCCTTCCTTTCTTCCCCTTCTCTTTCCTTGGGGATGAGGGGATGTTGGAGAAAGCTTTGAAGAGACACGAGGTATTCGAAACTCCTGTGGTCGTTCATCGTCACTATTGAAACATCATCCACAAACCCCAACTTGAATCTTTTCCCCTAACCCCCCCCCCTTTTTTTTTTGCAGCCCGACGAGAGATTCTTATTTACAACCCTGCATGTTCCGTGTGTGAGTAATGCATGCAAACGTGCCCGTCTGCATAAACGTGATCTTGGATTCTTGCGGGACACGAATACGAAATGTACGAAAATGGAAACAAGAAGGAACGGAGAGAGAAAGTGAATCTTGCTTGGTAGCCAAGGAAGACAACGGGGTGGGGGTGAAGAGTTCAGGATCCCCAACTTCGCACTTCCGAAAAAGGTGGGGAGGGGAAGGGGGGGGGGCAGAGGTGAAAGAACCTTCCTTTCTCTGTCTCTGTCTCTATCTCTCTCCCTCTCCCACACATACACACCCACAAACGCACAAAGATGGGAAAAGGGGTTCCCAATGGACACGTTCGATTGCTACAAACTTGTGTTGAGAAACAGGCATCTCTCGCCCGATTTCAACCATGGCGGCTTGAATCAGGCTGGCTTGGAAGCCATCACCCTCCTCCCTACCCTTCCCAAGAACTTCAAGCTCAAGCGTGAAATCGCGAAAAAAAAAAAAGTGCATGGTCTGGAGTTGAATCTTTCCGCGCAAGGTTGGACCCCCTACTCAATTGGCTCTCGCTCTCGCCCTCTACATAGGACAAGCTTATTGGGTTGCTCATCACGACTGAGTTCATCCACTGCATTCTCTTCCTCCCTTGGGGAAAAAAAAATAAAAAAATAAAAATAAACCTGCTTTCATTCTGCATCTTCCCTCACAAGCAAGCAAACCTTTTCGCTCGGGCAAGCTGTTGGTTATTCTCCCTGCCCAAATTTGGGAACCCTCTTTTCTTCACCATTTCTTGACAACTGGGCGATCTCGGTCCAGTTTCGCCATGTCACAGATTAGGACGGAAGTGAAGGAATCATGGATATCGGATGCAGTTGGAAGCTTTGAAAAGGCGAAAAGTTTCAAAAGGAAAAGGGCCGTGGATGTTTTAACATGTAAACAAACACGGGACAAGATAGCAAAAGGTGGAAAGAGGGAAGAAGAAAAGTTGCCTGATAAGGGGAGTGGGGCCCTCTATGCAAGGCGGGACTAGGGCGGACTCGTTGCAAACTGGGTGAGGGGGAAAATCTTCGGACCGAGAAGGCGAGCGCGGCGCGGCGCGAATCAAACTCAAAACTTTCCAGATTGCTGGCTCAGCAAGTCTAGTAGTACTCGCGACGAGTAACGATCATCATCGCCTACCACCCACCCTCACCATGTCGCCTTCGTATCTCGTCTTCAAAAAGTGGGTGTTTTGGGGGTTTTTTTTCTCTTGGGAGGGGGAATTTTGTTTTTCCTCTACATTCCATCATCGCCTAGCGAGAATCGGAGAGAGAAGGAGGGGAGCTTCTCGGCAACCGGTGGAAAGTTTGCACTAAGTGTCTGAACCCGAGATGATGAGGAAAGGTAAGATTTCGCGAACTTCTCTCAGCCCGCCCTCACTCTCTCTCTCTCTGCGTGTAGCCCGCAACATGAACAAAGATAAGAGCGTCTTGCTCGACAGAAAACATGACTATCGTTCCACCCCTCTGCTGAAGCTCCGGGATGGTGTGAAAGAGAAAAGGAGGAGGGGTAAACGGGTTGGCAAGGCAGAGGTTGATAGTTTTGCCCCGATCTGACCAATCGACGCCAATCGATAGAATCGAATCGATCTTTGTCACGCTTTTGTTTTTCAGATTGAAGCCGAGTCGAGATGGCCCGATCGATCGATCGCGAGCGGCAACCTCTCCCTTCTCCTCCAAATCTTCACTCCTGGCGTGACCAGAGACAGAGGAGGTTTCATCCCACCTTGAATTGGTTGATGTCTCTTGTACACTGGGAGTGGGGGTGATATCGGGTTAGTGAAGAAATGGACGATATCCGACCAAAGGAGATTGGGAGGAAGCGGCATTTTCTAGCGTCGATAGCTCCCTCCCTGGTCGGACATTTCATCCTTCGAAAATAGAGTTTCCCTTGCTCCGAGACCCTGTCGGGGAAAAAAAAAAAAAGCACGTGCACGTCTCCCAAGCTTTAGTAAGAAATTAAGGATGAGAATGACATGCTGCGAACGTAAGTCGTGTAGGACACACACCCCCCCACATGCTCAGCCGTTCAACTTGGGGAATGCTTGAAAAGGTTGGGAAACTCCGGCTCGGAAGAGGCCGGTCGGCATTTTGATACTTGATCGAATCAACTCTTTCCCTGTCGTGAAAAGACCGGCTCTTGGCACCTGAGCTTGGCTCTGCCTTTGCATGTGAAGCAGATACATAGGGTACACATGGTCATGGTGCGTGCATACCATCAGAAGAGTACAATCAACGTGTCGGTGCGAGATGTGCTACCAGCCCTCCAACACCAAGTGAACATAAATTGATCTCCTTCACGGTCGTTGAGCGCCCATCAGAGACATTGCGTCACCCGACTTCCGGGGATCCAATTCGTTTCTTATGACCGATCCCTGGCTGCCAAGGGCGGCGGATCACTTTTGCCCGCACGATCTTGAGAGGCGGTGGTTGACAATGCCCCGCCCTAACTCGAACCATATCTTGGGAACCTTGATCAGAGACTCGATCAAAGGATCCGTGTGGAATGCATTTTGGGAGTGAATAGATAGTTGATAGCAGAAGGATGAAAATGGAAGGGGATGAAAAACCCCCGGTCCGGGAAAGGCGAAAAAGGAAAGTGGGTTGGAAGGGTTTCAGTCGCGGAGGAAGGTGTCGCAATAAGGCGGGAAGTGGTGATGAAGATCCAGGGTTTGCTGGATCGGGATGATTCGCCGGTGGGTAAAGGATTGATGGACACGTAGTCCGATGCCAAAAGGGTTCGACAGAACGTGGATGGTTCTTTCATCTTGCTCACTAGCCGAGGGTTTCCTCGCTTCTGTTCTTTTTCACTTCTACCCTTTCGTCCTTCCGCGTTCTCCGGAAGACGCCGTGAAAGCGGACGTACTACATCCACATTCAACGTTAGCTCATCACCTCGATCAGTGAAGATCAAGGGCGAGCGAAGAAGCGAGACGCTTGGAAACATGTTTGTTTTGATTCGCGATTCGCTTCGCTTAGCAGACGAGACCACGCACGCAGCCATGCTAAGGTAAGAACGATGACGGTGATGTGGAACTACGAATGAAAGAGGTCGGATGGGGTTGGCCCCAGAAAGTTCAAGAGAAAAGAGGCTAGAGAGATCGCCGTGCTCCGTGATGGCGTGTGGGCTGTCTGAGTTGCGATCTTGTCTCGCAACGAGATCGGGAAGGCGATCTGGTCCCCTTCTTTTGACTCGCGTGCGCACACACCATGAACGGTCTTTGGCGGCATCGGCTTTCTCCTCCTTCTCCTCCTTCCTCCAAACATATCCCTCTGCCCTCCCTTTCGGAGCTTTCCCGTTTTCCGGAAAACAAAGCCAAAAACAGTCCCCCCAAAAAAAGAAAAGGGAAGATCGGCGCAGGTCGTCATCTTCGCGCGATCTCGCGTTTGGGGACACGGGATCTGGGCCCGATGCAAGTATCTCCCACCCAGGCAGGGTTCACTCATGTTTTTTGACTTGCATGGATGGATGTCCAGAAAGTGTGGTCTAATGAAAAAAAATAGCCCTGGGTCTCCTCCTAGGATCCATTATTCTTGATTCAACATCGCATCCATGTGACGAAGAAAGGATTTCGCACGATGCACCATGATCCATGAAATGGTGTTGATCATGAAACTTGCTTGAATCCTTAAGGCCCTTATATGCCTCGGCTCGGTCAAACTTGCTTCGCAACTCGCGGGTTGGCGCTTTGCTTTGCCTCCAAAGTGCATACAGCTTTGACACTCAACCTTGGCTGGGTACGATCAGAGTGGTCGTCGAGTGGTCTTCAGGCCGAACGAAGGTGAAAGCGTGGAAGTGGGGATTGCTTGTCGATACGTGTTACTGGTGCGACCTCAAGCAAGCAGGAGGTGGCGGCAGCGCTCGAATCGCAAAAAAAAGAAAAGTCCACAAGACGGCTTTGCAACATGGTTCTGCTGGAAAAGGTTGCTGCTTCATCAATCCACCTAATCTTCCTCAATGGCATTCTGATCTCCTCTCCAATTTTTCTCTACTCCTCCATCCTCTTCGTCATTCTTTCTTTCATTCTGTCTTTGTTCGCTTTTTTACGTTTCGTTTCCCCCTTCCACCAATCACCCCCTTCCACATCAACGAGTCGCAGCGACAAGCTTCTTCAAGCCCCATCTCATCGAACACACACCTACCTCCCCATCGCTCGCAAGACCCACTCTCTGCTAGCCTTCGACTACGACGTGCTGTCTGACTGGCATTCGGATCTATCCAACCATCCTCTCGGTCAAGTCAGCATATCTTCAAGAAAATGGGCCTGGTCAAAAAGCTGGAGACCATCTCCGCGTTCATCTCTGAATGTGAGCTTTCCTTCGATTCTTCACAGATGGGCTGAACACATGCTTCTTGTCTGGAGGTCGAAAGATCTGTGGCACTTCTCTCTCTCACGCTGACTTCACTTTGGGGTTCGAACACGATTCGACCTCTATCAGGGACCCCTATCGCCTTGCTCTCTACCTACCTTGTCTTTTCTTTCTTCCTTTACATAATTCTACCTCTCGAGGTAACCACTATTCTCTGGTACATTTTCATCACCACACAGGTGAGTCCTTGAGATCAGAGACCCGGTTCGAAAGGCCTCTGTGCCAAGAGAAAGGTCACCATGGCTCACTTCGAGTTCCGCCCCACCCCTTTCTATCAAAGACGTTCGTCACCTTGGCCGTCGTGAGCGAGGCCGTCCAAAGCATCCGACCGAATGTTTTGGCGAGGCGAGCGCGAAGGAAGGCGGCAAAGGAAGGCTTTCCAGATCTTGACGAAAAGAACTGCCCACCCATCGACATCGTCCTGGTGGCTTACCTTCCGAACGAAAAGGACATCATCATCCGTCAGATGCGATACGCTCTCCGAGAGGTCGACTATCCGTCTAGCAGGCTCTTCCTCAATGTGATTTACAACACTCCTCGACCGATCGAGCCGGTCGAGTCCGAGATGAAGGAGATGGAGGCTCAGTACCCGAACCTTAGGGTGGTCAAAGTGGAGAACTCGACCTCCAAGGCTGACAACATCAACCACTTCCTGACCTTGGAGAGCAAGGGCAAGATCACGGCCATCTTTGACACTGACCATTACCCTCACCAGCAGACTCTCAGGTGGGTCGCAAGAAGGTTCAACCAGGGAGACGTCGACATCGTTCAAGGTAGATGCTGCATCGTGAGTTCATGCCCATCCTTGAGATCCTTTCTCTGCACGTAATTCTTCTTCATGCGTGCCCAGTCTTGCCTCCTCCATGCGTGAGCTGACCGGCGAGATCTGTTCCCTTCCTACTTTTCCCTGATAGTACAACTACGCAGAAAGCTGGGTCACGAAACTCGTCAGCGCCGAGTTCGACACTATCTATGGCGTGTTTCATCCTGGAAGGGCGAATCTGCACGGTTTCGGCCTGTTTGGAGGTTCCAACGGGTACTGGAACTCGTCCCTGCTGAAAACCTTGGGGATGCAAAAGCATATGCTCACTGAGGACATAGACTCGACGCTGAGGGCAATCACCAGCGGCGCCAGGATCGCCTACGACCTCAAGTGCATCTCTTACGAGACCGCCCCCGAGACTCTGCAGGCGCTGTTGAAGCAGAGGTTGAGATGGGCTCAGGGTTGGACCCAAGTCACGCTTCGACACTTTGTCCCAGCGATGAGGCGTGGCGCCTACGGCTCCTACTACAGGAGCAGGCTCGGGCTCTTCTTCCTCCTGGCTTTCCGAGAGATCTACTTTTACTTCCTCTCGCAGCTTTCCTGCCTCCTCCTTTCCAACCTGATCACCCATGTGCCCACGAGCTGGTCCATGCTCTACGACTCGTTCCAGGGCTTCAAGATCTCGGTCTGGTTGCTGGCGCTCAACCTGGTCAGCATTGCCGTCATCACTTGCATCACGATCAGGAACAGGAGCACCTTCACCAACCCGAGCGCGATCGTCGCTTTTGGATTCATCAGTGTCATCTACTTTTCCATCGTCACGGTCACCTCGATCTTCTGCGTGAGTCAAAGGGAAAAAAACCGTGTTCTGGGTTGCCAGAACTTTTTTTTTTTGGCGCTTGGGCCGTGACCCAGAAGACGGATACTGACAAGCAAAATCCCACCCGCCGTCCCACTCTGTCTCGGAATCATGTAACCCCGCCGTGACTCGTTGCAACAGCACGCGAGGGAGCTGGTAGCCTACTCCAAGTGGAACCCCACCACGAGATCGGCTCCAAAGCCAAAGCCCACAGTAGCAGCAGAAACGGCAGAGGCATGATGAGAAGTTGCCTTTCACCTTGACGGCCCTTGGGCCAAGATGGTCATGGTTCCATCCCCCTTCCTCCCTCTTCGCTTCCCTTACCCACCTTTGTCATTCTTCTCGATCAATCTCACGTTAGATATATTAAATTGGCTTTTTCCTTTCCTCCTTTGCCCGAATCGGAGTTGGATGTGGAAGAATCGAAACTTGGAGATCGCGACCAATGATGATCGCAAGATGAATGGTTCACCCGAGGTTCCTGTGGTCCTTTAGATGACCCAGACCTCTCGTTGCTTGCGCGCCAAACCATTTACGCGTCTAACGCTTCTTTCCAACTTGCAAGCTTTGACTTGAGACGACCAAGCTTGATTACCATCTTCCTCAAACCTACGATTCGCGTTTTATGGAGGAGACCAAGGTTGAACTGGTGAAAGTTCGAATTAAAGATCGGTGATCATTTTTTTTTTGTTTCTGCCCGGTTACAGTCACAGAGTATTCATTAAAGATCTCCCCTCTCCTCCCCATCCCGAATCCCCCCCCTCATCTTCCCCAATCTGTTCCGCCGCCGCACCCTCTTGTCTCACAACCCCTCGTTTTCATGTGACTTTTTCCACACTCCCTTCACCGCATCCACCATTCTGATCCCCATGTCTCTGGCAAGAGGAAGAAGAAGGAGGGCTTCATTACCATCAACCACGTTCTTCTCGTGGTTAGAAAGCCGAAGGACACATGACTCGCGCTCGCAAGCAAGCACACTCACTCTCGACACACATACTTTCCTTGCCTCTCTCCTTTCTCGACCCACTTCCATCGAAACTCCGCGAGACCAAGGCTTTCCCATTGGTGATGCCAAAATGAAGAGGATGAAGGAAATTAAAAAAGATCTGAGACCGGAATGAAAGAGAGAGGAAACCGCTCTCTTCATCGTTCCGTGAATCTAGACCGTAACGTGCATACAGTACACTCACGTCAACCTTCGACGACAGGGAGGGAGGGAGGGCTTGGGATCGTTTGATTTTTCATATATCTTTTTTCTCCTTCCCTCTTTTCATGGCCCGAACAGATGACACATCCGAAACTAAACCGATCCCAGTCAAGAAGGAGAGGATGGAACAGGGACGGGAATACGGAAGCGGAAGAAGGACCCTGAACGTCTCATGGCCACGAAATACCCTTTCTTTCTTTCTTCCTTTTTTTTTTGCTTGGGTTAGAACATGGTTTTTACATCACGAACGACAAGCGGATCCGTGCGCTCCCTTTTCCACGTGGGTTAGCGGAGGATTCCCTCCAGGTTTGGTCTTTTGAACATTTCCTCCCCTTGAAACTTTGGGAAAAGAAAAGATGACAAGGTGAAAGATGACATTCGAATCGTATTTCCTCTTGAATTCCTTTTTTAAGAGGTAGAGGCGGAGATGGAGAGAGAGAAACGGTTGGCGTCAAGTACCGGAACCTCCTCAGTTCAAAAGGATCGCATCGAAACGAAACCGCCCTCTGACTATGGGAACCACCCATGGTTGGATCCACTGGGTCCCCTAGCACGTCGAGGGAAGGGCAAGGGGAGGTTGTTGGTCCGAGAGGCAAGGAGTGGACACTCAACAGCCCTGATGAAAGTCTCGATGTCATGATCACTGTTCCTTACCACAATAACTCTTCGTTCAATACTTCCTAAAGCGGGACGTTGCTATGAAAGCGAATCCTTAGCCCAACCCAACCCCACCTGGCCCCCCTTCCTCACCAAGCGTTGACGGGAAGGGCGAGTTCGGACGAACCGACGGGTAAAGATCGTGTGAGGAAGCAAGGAGAAACCACTCGTGGCCAGCACATGTCCCTTGGCAGAAATGAAGAAAGGAGCAACTCGGGAAAGAAGTGGGGGTTGACGGGGAGGGTGCCCCGATTCCTTTAAGGGTTTTTTCCCCTCCCTATCTATCTTTTTTTAGGGGTGGGGAGGGTTGGACGGGATTGGTGTCGAGCGATAAGAAGGTTTTCATGACATGTTGTTTTTTTCCGGCCTCCCTCCGTAGTCACTGGCTATCTTTGGAGAGAAACGATAGTTAGTGCGAATCTAGGCTCACAGATAGGGGGGGAGGGGGATTCGATTCGCGTTCGGATGGAAGGTGGTGGGATTCGACCGAGGAGGATGAACCAGACCGAGTCAAGGGTTTGAGTTGGGCTTTTGATGAACGTGAATGATTGAGAGGTGGAGTGGATGGAGTGGTACGATTGTGATCCCTTCGGTGAGGAAAGGGCCAAGTGGGGGTGGAAAGCAGGGAGCGGAGAGGCGGGAGCTGCACAAGGGCGCTATGGTGGGTTGGCTCTGCGTCGCATGACTATTTTTTCTCACTCATCTATTATTCCTTGAATTGCGTTTTTTTTTTTTTTTCTTTTCTCTTTCCTCTTTCGCCTTTCCAAGGAAGGCAAGGGAAGGGAAGGGATTCGGAAGAGGGGCAATCTAAGAAAAGTTTGGTGACACAGACATGGATTTTCACGTCACCCATGATTCCAAACTCCATCCCACCCAGCTCATCGATGATCAGCACGTGGAGAAGTAAGACGTCTGGATCCTTTCTCGCCTGACCTGGGTTTGAAGAAAAGGAGCCCGGGTCTCTCTCTTCTTCGAAAACATGGGCTCGACCCAACTTTCGACTCCAGTCCACTCGATCCTTCCTCCTCCTCCTCCTCCTCCTCCTCCCACCTCAACTTGAGCGCTCCTTGATTGCCGATTCCAGATCCAAATCATCCGCTACTGATTCGTGTTGCAGAATCCCCACGAACAAGCCTTTTCTCAAAAGAATGCAATCGATCGATCTTTCTTTTTTTTTTTCGTTTTCAAACTGTCGGGCCCACCCCAAGGAGGAAAGAAGCGCTGGAAACCCAAGTTGGCAAGGGGAGCGGTGGAAAGAGCGAGTTTCTCGTCGCACTCCTTCCCACTGACCCGCTTCCTCCAAGCTGGATTGGAGTAGGTCGAGGGAGAAGAAGTTTCAAACCAAGGGTCCCTCCCAATCGAATGCTCGTTTGTTTCCCGGCGCATTTCTTCACTCCCGTAGCACAGGAGAAATGGCAAACCGTTTCGGTCGGACTCCTTTTTCTTTCCATACCTTTCTGGACGAGCGTTTTCAGCTCTGCTAAGCCCTATCACTTGTTCCACCCGTCGGGACTCTGTAGTGGGTGATGGGGCGCGTTCGATCCCCCCTCTTACCCTCCTCAACTCTTGAACGAAAGGGGGCGGCAGCCGTACGTAGACAAGTAATAGGAAGAAGGGAGTCCCTTTCCTTCCACCAAAGACACTTTCTTTCTTTCCCGCATTTTACAGGAGTGGATCGCCCTTCCCCCCCGCGCCCCTCCCCATCCCTCTTCTCTCTCTCTCTCTCTCTCTCTCTCTCTCTCTCCCCTCCTTTAACACTGACAGAAACAAGCAGGCTGTACCATTTCCTCATCTTCCCCTCCCTTCATTGCATTCAAGCAGGCATTCGTTAGGATTTCCGTTAGGCTTCGACTTCCTTCATCAAGGCATCCCATTCTTCGCCTTCCTCTCTCACAAATAAACACCTCGTCAATTCGGTTCCTGCGACTACCTTCAATCTTACGAAGATAGAGATGATTTCAGAAAAGGTTCCCGACCAAGCCGAGGCGATCCCTCAAGCCACCACCACCCATGGCTACAAACCCTTGGAAGAGACTGCAAAGTGGAAGATCACTCCCCAATCCTTCACCGACGATGAAAAGAACGACTTTGGTACGAAGAGGGAGGACCGGATAGGCTACCTTGAGGGTCTGAGGGGCCTTTTGGCCTTCGAGGTTCTCCTTTGGACCTTTTTCAGGATTTTGAGCCCAGGTGAGTCTTCATTTTTCGTCTTCCCTCCCCCCCTCCGCATCCCACCGAAGATTTTTTTGGAAGCGTCTGTAGACTCGATAAATGAGGAGAGTGTTCATCTAATGAATTGTCCGTTTACATTTACCCTTCACCCCTTCATCTTGGTCAACCCGGAAACTCCAGCCATGGTCACCGACACCGACTTGGATGGGACTCGTCCGGCCAGCTTCGTTCAGACCTCTCCGGAATGGCAAAGCGTCCTCCGAAAGGTCCTCTCTCCCCTGTTCTGGGACGGGACGTTGCAGGCTACCTTCTTCTTCGTCCTTTCGGGTCGAGTCGTCAGCCAGACGTTTGTCGAGAGGAGGACCGCCACGACTTTGGCCGGAGCTGCCTTTCGACGACCCATCAGGCTCTTGATCCCAGTTTCGGTGGCTCTGGCATTGACGAGCATCCTGGTCGCCACCGGCTCCTTTTCGGCCGCCCAGACCTTCTCCAAGAGGGTAGGCAACGCTTTCGCCCAACCCCCACCGATTTGGGAGAGCACCATCCAATACTTCTACACCCTGGTTGGTTACTTCTTCGACACGAGCGACAGCATGATCACCACGGGTATGCTCTTCTTCCAACCTCGAGGGATCATCTGGTTCATCCCAAGGGTCTTCATGGAATCCTACACCATCTACACCTTCTCCTACCTACTCCCTTTCACCGTGACAAAGTGGAAGTTCATCTTCCTCGGTGTTTTCACCCTCGCCCTCTGGTGGATCGGTTCTTTCGGCTGGTACTCGCTCACAGGACTCACCCTCACCGAACTGGTGGTGGTCTACGACCTTCCCTCCCTTGCGAGGCAGGGGATCTGTCTCCCTCTCCCGAGGTTCGTCTCGAGGTGGAGGTCAAACCTGACCCTCTCTACCTACATCCCTCCCGTCACCCTCCTTGGACTGGGGACGCTGCTCAAGTACCTCTGGGCTACCAAGTTCTACGATCAGAGGAATGACGAGATCGTCTGGCACGCTAGCCAGACCACGGGAGGTTTCAACACGGGATTCGAAGTCACCGAGACAGCCTACCCTAGGTTGGACGACTGGTTCCTCGTAGCGGGATCCTTCTACCTCTTGGAGATGGGACCGGGTCTCGTCAGGAGGTTGTTCGACAACCCGATCCTGAAGCACCTGGGAAGAATCTCGTTCTCCCTCTTCCTCGTATCCGGAATGATCATCATGTCCTTGGGTCCCCTGATTCAGAACCACCTCTTCGTCTCTCAAGGTTGGCGAAACGAATCCGGTATCCTCGGAGTCTGCTTCGTCTCCCTCGTTCCCCTCTGCCTCATCTCGGCGGAGATCTTTCACAGGTTGATCGATGAACCCTCTTGCCTCTTTGCGAGGTTCATGTTCAAGTGGATGAAGGAAGATTGAAAGGCATCTCCTCTTTTTTCCTCCTCCTCCTATCCCCCTCCCCCCTCCACTCTCTGTTCACTTCTACTCTAATCCTTCCTCCCCCACACCGTATGTATTTGCCCCAGGGCTCAACACCTTATATCCTCTCACCTTGAAAAAGTCCAAACGATCCGGTTCCCACACACCCACACTGCATCTCCACCTTTTTTTTTTTTTTTTGACGGAAAGATTATTTTTCTTTCTTTCTAACACCGAACAAATAGATGAAGAAACATCCCCACACTCTTTCAGGCATGTGTCTCCCAAACGACAAGCCGATCCTCCCCTTCATTTTCTCCTGTATACCTACCATCCCTCTCGAAACAGAACGGTCTTCTTGCAAACTTTACCTTGATGAACGTGACCATCTCCTGATGGATCTTGCAATCAGCCAGCGGAAAGGGTGCGAGGGGGGAGGGGAAAGGTGACCTCGACGCGAACTCAAAGGGGTGGAAAGATCTGAGAAGGGAAGAAGGGAAGAAAAGACCTCTTCCCCGTTCGTTGATCCCATCTATCCTTGTCACGCTCTTGTAGCCCAACCCGAACCTCGGCGCTCGCAAAAGGTTGTATGGTCCAACGGTCAAGACGTCAGATTCTGAAGTTCTAGCAAGGTATAATCCCTTCCTTTCTGAAGACCTGTGTTCGATTCACAGTACGACCTCATTCTTCCACTCTCTCTTTTTTCATTTTGTCTTTTTTCCTTTCCTTTCCCACTGATTTCCCACCTGACCCCCCGCCTTGTTCTTCCCCTTCCTTCTCTGCAAGTTCCGAATCGATCCGCTCAGTCGATGAGGTAGGATATCTGTTGGTCAGGTTAGGTTTGACTTTGGCCCGAAGGTTGTGAGGCGCTTTTTTTGAAAAAAAAAAAAATTGAGCTGAAGAAAGTAACAAGAATTTACCAAAGAAAAAAAAAAAAAGAAGAAACAATCCAGTCAAAGTGGAGAAAGAAGGAGAGAAGATCGGGGAGGAAAAGAGGATCGAAAGACGCAACGAAAAGAAACACGAAATAAATGTTACCAAATCAAAAAAAAAAAAAATCAAAAAATCATGAGCCTTCACCCCTTCTCTTCGGGTGATCTGCAGGTGAAGGATTGTGGGAAGGGAAAAAGACGAGAGACTCGAAAAAAAAATCATTTCCAACCTAAGTCAGAAGGAGCGGTGGTGCTGGGAATCGAAAGGGGGAAAAAAGTAAAAATTTCCCTGCCGGGGAATTGAACCCCGATCTGAGCAGCTACTCTCCCTGTGGGGGAGTGTGAGAGTGCCCTATACTAGCCATTGTACTAACAAGGACATCCATGTCCAATTACAGGAATAAGCAATGATCAATATTACATTATTAAAGCAGATATCCGACAAGGTCGAAAAAATCCCACCAAAAAAGCCAAAAAAAGAACCCCACTTCAAAGGTCGAGCAACCAAGGAAGAAGAAAATCCAACCCCTCACACCTCAAACTCCTCCCATTCCATTTCCAAGGTAAGAAGACCCAAAGTTCAGATCATCGGAAGGATTTTGCTTCGCAGGACAAAAATAGAAAGTTAAAGCAGTTGTGGTACCATCCGGACTCGAACCGGAGATGAACAAGGGGAGGGGGTTAGGGGGATGGGGTCAACACCCTCGAAGTGGGGGTGCAAGCTATCATGGAAGCTTGAATCTTGCGCCTTAGACCGCTCGGCCATAGTACCTTTCTCGACGTCGTCGCCCGCATTGAGTCATGTTATACCGCTAGATTAAAAAAATAAAGTTAAGGATTTCCAACCATCCATCCTTGGATCATCTTCAAGGGAAAAGGACGTGGCGCAAGGATGCTCCATCTTTCTCGCAAAAGGGAGTCTATTCGTTCAAAAAAAAAGAAAGAGTTCAAGTCGTGACAAGTACAGGAAGAGGCACGATTGCATGACAAGGGAGAGAGGGTTGGGGTTGGAGGCCTTGAGCGAAATTCACATCGGCTGGTAGGCTGGAAGCTGCTCGTCATCCTCGTTGCCGTCCCCTCCTCCAATCGAGCTCTCATCGACTTGACCCAAGCCGCCCAGACCACCACCACCTCCTCCTCCTCCACCGACACCGCTTCCATCCCTTCGGATCCTAGCCTGGAGGGCCATCCTCCTCACCTCCTCCGCTTCCCTCCTGGCTTCCTCGGCCTTTCTCTCCCTCTCCGTCGAGGGGGTCTGGCCGCTGACCGGGTCATCGTTGGGAGGAGGAACGGGGTTGGGGTCCGAGTAGAACGAATCCGACGGGTTGGTGCTGTACGAGCTCGAAGGGACAAAGTTGGAATGGCCCGGAGTGGCTTGATCAGAGAGGTTGGAGATCGAGCCGGAAGAGGACAGGCTTCCACTGCCTCCGAGACCACCGAATTGCTGCTGCGCAGCGAAGCGCCTTGCGGGCGTCATCGGCACTTGGTTGGCCGGCCCGAGAGACGTGTTGTTGTTGCTGGTCTGAACGGTGAGACCCGAGAACCTTGGGAAGACCCAGGTCCCTAAGAGTTCGACCCCACCTTTGGCCCTCACTTCCTGAACGTCCTCGGCCACGTGCTTCCCTTTCTCGCCGTCGACGGACGAGGCGCACTCCTCTTGGATCCTCGACACGAGGTCTTCGAATTCCTTCCTCGTGGATTCCTCGTCGTCGCTGCCTTGATGTTCGAGCTCCACGAGGTAGACGCACCTCCAGACGCTCGATCTTTCGAAAGCCGCGCTGGAACGGGTGAAGGCGTCCGCATCCTTCGAGTAAGGGCCGGGACGCCTGTCAACCTTTCGTACTTTGATG
Organism: Violaceomyces palustris; assembly: GCA_003144235.1. NCBI lineage: Eukaryota > Fungi > Basidiomycota > Ustilaginomycetes > Violaceomycetales > Violaceomycetaceae > Violaceomyces > Violaceomyces palustris. Next base: position 43,679 of record KZ819742.1, on the reverse strand, counting down.
TTGCCTCCCGCCTTGTCGTCGAGGATCGATTTCAGCGCCGTGAAAAACTTGGACTCTCCTTCGCTCTTGCCACCCTCGTCGTCGCCAGACATCGGATCGAACAGCCTGATGAGCGCCCTGGCCCGGCTCTTGGACGTCTCTCCTTCCGGGCTCGACATGAGTGCGGGCAAGGTTCTCGCGTCGCGCGAGGAGGAGAGGACGAGGAACCTGGTCTTGTTGTCGTTCCTGTCTTGGATGTTCTTTCTCAGCAAGGGGATGTCAAAGGTGGGCGAGCAAATTTCAGGGGCGATGGCAACTACCAGGCCGGAGGCCGAATCGGCCTCTTTCGCCGCTTTGGCCGCACCGGCTGTCGAGGGGGTTGGCTTTCTGACGGCGTTCGGCATGTAGTCTCTCAGGAAGCCCATGCACTGACCCAGGGCCTGCTCGTGAGAGTAGACCTCGGTCACATGAGCCAGGGCTTCGAGGCCAAGATTCCCGCTGGCGTCCAGCCCCCCCGCTAGCTTGACCAGTCGTGAGTACGTGTTTGGGCCACACATGAGCGCATGGCCGATCGAGAGCCTCGTCTCGCCAATGACGTACGCCTCGGCCTTGGCCAGGCCACCGCCAGCGATGGTGCTGGCTTCCCCGCAGAGCTGCTCCATCGTTTCACTGACGGGCCCAAAGGTCGAGTTTTCGAGGGGGACGACGGCGAATCTCACCAAGGCCCTTGCGCCCTCGGCTCGAGCACTAGCAGGGATCTGAGGAGCGCTTCGAACAAAGTCGATGGCCGAACCGATCGAGGCCTGTGGGACGAGGTTGGCGCCTCCGGTTGGCGTGGTGGGGCCAAATGCTTGGAGGGCCGCCTGGTGAGAATAGGTACCGGGAGGTCCAAGGTATGCAACAGTGGCGGTCGAGACTCGAGGGGTCGAGGATTTCCGGCGGGTCAAGGTACCGGAGAGGGGACCACCAGTGCCAGAGATGGGAACGAGACCGGTCTCGGCGACCGTGGTCTCGCTGGGACCGGTAGCCTGCTCATGCTCTGCTGTCGAAAGGCCGGCTTCATCGGAAGCGCCAGCTGGGACAGGGCCGGCAAGGGAAGGGGATCCGGGAGGCTGATGGGACTTTCTCGGAGGGAGAGGGGGCCTGGTGGGGGAAGGGATCGTAGCCGGGCTCATGTTGAGATGCGAATGGATCGGGACGCCATCCGCAAGGGGAGAGAGGGGCGGTTCGTTGGAGGCCGTTGAGACGGATGCTCTCCTGTCGTCCTGCAGCTCATGAGCGGCATCGGTGGTGGTAAACTCTGTTCGGTGAGAGACACCGAAGGAAACCGTGTTGGATCTCGCCAGGTTGCTGGCGCTCTGGTCCAGCGCGGCAGTGGGCGCCGAACCGACAACGGGGAGGGCTGCGGCCGGCCTGTAAGCCTGGAGGGCTGGTTCGATGGCTGCTCTGATTTCACCGGTCCTGACGGCGCCTGGCCACAGCGGCATGTCAGGGCTTCTGGCGACAATGGTGGCGGGGAAAGCGGGAGCGCAGTCCGTAGGGACCTCGCGGCAGAGGAGTTTGCCGTACCTTGCGATGAGCGCCATCTTTTCCCCGAGCTCGATCATGCTATCGAAGAGCGCATCGAAGCCCTCTTGAACGCATTTCCTCTTCAGCTTTGCAAGGTCTGATTCGTACGCTAGGTCCTCGTCCTCCAACTCTTTCAGCTGGCTCTCGAGCTGGGTGATCCTGGTCGGGGAGGATGTGGACTTGGCCCTCTCCGGCATGAGGGCGTGAAGCTGGGCTCGGATCTTGGCTCGCTTCTCCCTCCTAGAGGCAAGCTCTTGTTCCTGTTTGGCAAAGCGCTTGAACGTGGCACGGGCCTGCTCCGACCTGGCGCTGTGGGCAGATTCGAGCTGGCCGACCTCGAAGAGGACGTAAGCCAGTCGGTCGGTGCTGTGACCCGTTTCATGCGACGACGAGCGAGGTAGAGGGAGGTGAACGAAAGAAAGACGCTCGGATCAACGTAGGTTTTGGTGATGGGAAGCAAGGGAGGCGAGAGTCGGTACGACTGTACTCACATGTCGACGATGACCTCGTCCCCTACGGCATCGTCACGCTTCTCTGGGAGGTGATCCTGTCCCCAGTTGTAGGTGGCTTTGGCGAGAGACTTGGACTCCCTCGAGGTGGCTTGGTGGTCGATGGCGAGGCTCTTGAGCGCTCCGCTGAGGAGGTGCGTGGTCCGGTTGGATTCGTACCTGGGATCTACGGAGGCGATGCCCTGCCTGAGAAGGTGGGGGACGGCTCCACTGTAAGTGAAGTTGGGTTCGGCGGAAGGGGCGGAGGAGGAGGAGGAGGAGGAGATGGATGAATGCTGCGCTTGGAACTGCTGAGCAGCCTGCTCGGCCTTCTCCCTTGCTTTGGCGAAGAAGGAGGCCATGACGAGGAAGCTTGAGGGGGAGGTGGTGAAAAAGCCTGTTGGGGGCGGAGGCAAGGTAAGGGAGGGAGGAGTTGAAGGAAGGGAGGGAGAGAGAGAGAGAGAGAGAGAGAGAGAGAGAGAGAGAGAGAGAGAGAGAGGAAGAAGGGAGGGGAGATGGGAAGGGGAGAGGGAGAGAGACAAGACGAGGGTGTGAGGGTGGTGCAAGGGAAGGGGTGTCGTGTCAGGATGGTAGGTTGGTTAGAAGCGTTTCGAATTAGAAAACCATCCCGACCTCGGTCTTCTCACTCACCACTGCTGTGACCGTGACGACTCGTGACTGTGAGCTATATCGTACTTGTGGGGGGGAAAGGGGTGGATGGATTACAGTCCCAAATCGCGGTTGGTAGAAGGTGGTGACTGTGATCGTTTTGCGATTCCTACGAATCCTGTTGTTCTTGCCATCCGTCGTCGTCGAGTTACGGGTGAGTTGAGGTAGGGTGTGACCACGGAGTCATGAGGATGAGTGCACACCGTCTCTCCCTCTCCCTCCCTCTCCCTCCCTCTCTCTCCCTCTCTCTCCCTCTCTCTCCCTCTCTCTCCCTCTCCCTCTCCCTCTCCCTCTGTGGGGCCCTGTGCGTGGTTGGCAAGATTCACGTGGGAGAGAGGAGTCGACTCGGGCTGTGCCGTGCTAGAACACCAGCCTTTCCTTTTCCATTTCGTCGTTCGGAAACTCGGAAGCCAAGCAAAGCATTCGCACGCAAGCACACGCATACACGAACACACACACTCAACACACCCACCCACCCACAAACCACACATCTTCACTCCAACACCTCTCCTCTCCCGCCACACGGGGTGACGACTCTTACTCGGAATCAAGCTTGACTCTGAGTTCTGGAGCGATCGAAGGACGGGGAAAAGAGGGGGATAAGGAAGGCGGAAAAGTGGGTTTTCTTTTTTGAGGCACACCAAAGGTCCATCGTTCCCTTCCTTATCTATTCGACAGCAAGGGCCCTTCACCAGTCCTCGATCCATCCTTCCCTGGGAGGGCACCTGAATACCTTGACCACCCCGCTCTTGAGGTCGTCCAGCCGGAGGCTCACCTCCTCCAGAGGTCCTCCCGCCTTCTTGCCCCCTCCTCCTCCTCCGCTGCCGTGCGAACTGTAGACGACGCACTTGAGCTTGTTCTTCTTCTCCTCCACGTCCAGCACCACCGCGAACGTGGGTTCGTGCGCAGTGCCGAACGTGGCGTGGTACGGCGTCAGTCCCTTCTTCCCCTTGAACTCGGAACCTAGGCACTGGACAATGTCGCCCTGCCTGGGAGCGCTCGACTGTTCCATCACCGTGTTCCCGACCTGGGTCAGCACAGCGTAGCCGAACGAGTTGCCCACCGCGGGCAGAGCACACTTGACCGACGAGAGCAGCGCGTGGACAAAGCCCCTTGACGTCCCGTTCCCCACCGGCGCCTTGCTGCCGACGAGGCCCTGAGCCGCCTTGGCCACCTCGGCGCCAACGCTTCTCGACCATCCATCCAGCACGGCGCTCGTGGGCTTGGGCGGTGGGAAAGAGTGACGTTGAACCAGGCTCGTCTCCTTCTCGTCCGCGTCGTCGTCCTCGAACGAGAGCGAGATGACGGTGGTCGAGTAGTCCTCGAAGAGCATGTAGATATCGGCGGTGTGAGTCGTCCTGCCCCGCTTGGTTGAGGAAGCCGTGTCAGCATACAGGATCGCATCCGGTCGACCGGCCACTGTCGGCGGTAATCTCAACGGCGATAGTCCGTGCCTCCACCATCGACTGCTCGGCATCAGGTCGAGATCCCTCGACGATGCTTTCACGGGAACGGTCGAAGACGAGGGCTGAGTCGACAGCGGTGGAGGTGGCCGGGCAGATTCAGATGCGGCTGACGGAGTCACTCCTCCAACATCCAGATCGCCGTCTTCTCGCCCCAACTGATCCTCTTGCGTTGACACATCGACAGGATCCGCAGGTGGTCCGGGTACGGGTGCTGATGGAGGTGGCGGTGGGCGAGAAGGCGCGCGAGGAGGAGGGCTAGTTGGTAGAGGGGGAGGGCTGGTAGCCAGCTGCGTTTCGACTGCTTGGGCTGACCCACTCTCATGATGGGGACCTGGTTCACTGGAGGATGGCTCTCTAGATCTCGTAGAGGCAGGTGTCGCCAACCCTGTCGGGATAGGTGGCCTCATGTGCGAGGTTCGACGGGAAAGGGAAGGTTCATTCGAAGCAGCGAGAGCCTCATCGATGCTTCCCGAGATTTGATTAGATGAGCGGCGCTGGTGTCCAAACGACGATGCATCGTCTCCAACGGGCTGATCGAGGGAGAGAGAGAGAGAGAGAGATGGATGTGTCCGAGGGTAAAAGTGTGTGAGAGTGTGTGAGAGGGGGGATGGACTTTCTCCAAGCAAGGAATAAGGGAAACTTACTGGCAAGGGCCTCGAAGGGGCAGGGCTCAGAGGCTTTGGAGGCGGGCTTGTAGGGATCGGCGGAGGGCTAGCCAGTCGCGCGACCTCGGGAGCTGGCGATCTGGCCCTCTCAACCGTATCGCTCTCCGACCGTCCCGTGCCTCCCAACAGACCAGGGGGAGCGGTTGCAAGGCCAGGAATGGCCATTCCTCCGCGAGGAGGGCCTTGGCGGATCGGAGGAGGGGACGAGGTGGAAGCGGGTTCGCTTTCCTCCGGTTGTCCGCCTCCACCTTCTTCCCGGGCCTCTTCATCTATAACATGGGCGGGAGTCTTCTTCCTGGGAGGCATGGGTGCACCCAATCCGCCAAGCGACATTCCAGGAAACCCTCCCAGCCTTTGTCCACCGATGGCGGCCATGCGCTTAGCAATCGAAGCTCGACGAGCTGCTTCCTGCTCTTCCTCGGTCGGTTCGGGTTCGGGTTCGGGCTGTTTCTCCTCGACAACCTCATCTTCTACAGGATGATCCTCGGCTTTTCCGAATGCTGCCTCCTCGTGCTCTTGAATAAAGGCTGGAGGTGCAGCGGCAGTTATTTTGGGAAAAGTGTCGTCTTCCAACTCTTCGTCGTCCGACTCCTCAACTGGCACAGCGTGCCTTGGTTTCGGTGCGGCTAGAAGCGTGGTGGATGCAGCTGCAAGTGTCGGCTGCTGCTGGGGCTCCTCCTCTTCCTCAGCGACCATGCCAGCCACGCTGTGGCCGCCTGCCTCGACTGGTACGGTGGGCGGAGGGCTCTTTGGTAAAGGTGGAGGTGGTGAGGAAATCGGACGAGACGGAGCGCCATCTCGAGGGGTCGGGGACAAGGAAGAGCGAGGCACTGGTGGCACAAAGCTCTGTCGCTTCGAGGCCGTTGCTGGCGAGGCTGTCCTCTCTCGCGCAGGTACGTCGACTCCCTCCACTGCGGGGGGAGCGGGTAAGACTGTCTTCGGGATCGGCGGCCTAGTGCTTGGCGGCCTACTTGGCGGCTTCGTAGACGGTGGCCTAACAACGAGCTCCTCAGACTCGGGTTCCTTCACTGTCGACTGCTCGATTTCTTCTCTCTGATCCTCGTCGTCTCTTTCCTGCTCCTGCTCCCGCTCGTTTGAGGGGGCGACTTGAGAATCGTTGTCGCCATCGATCGAGGGCTCGTGTCCGGCTGCATCAGTACTGTCGTCACCACCCCTCAGCAACTCTTCGAGCTGCTGCTCGTGAGCCCGAAGCTGGGCGTCGGATTCCTCGAAAGCGCTCCCGGAAACTGGAGTGGTACCAAGCTCCGACTCATCGTCCTCCCCAGTGGCGGCGTTGGCCAACAGCTCCGGAAGAACAAGGCTAGCCTTTGCGCTTGGTCTGTCCACTACCTCTGGCTCCAAGGCTTCCTTCTCGGCTACCAATCCCGACTCGTCCACTCCACCGTCCGCACCTTGACCGGCTAGTGTTGGCAGGGCACCGGTCTCGCCTGTTTCGGGCAGGGCGTTTGTATTGGTGCTACCAACCGCTGTGCCTTGCTCATCGGCTTCCTCCGGAGCTCCGGCCTGGCTAATTAGCGTGGCGGGCGCCACAGGCCCCTCTCCCTCTGAAGGTTCGGTAAGAGGTACGGAGGATCCGACGTTCGCTTTCGAGGAAGGAGATGCCTTTTTCTTCCTTGGAGGGGCAGTTCTCCGGGGTACGGCTAGTGTCGTGGCCGGTCCCCCTTCATTAACGGCATCAAAGGCGGGTCCCGGACTGACAGGCGAAGTGATGCTGGAGGCATCATCTTTTACTGTAGCGGATGGAGAAGTGACCTCCTGATCTAGAACAGCTTTGGGTGCTTCCTCTGATGCACTATTATCATTGTCGGTCGAGCCCACGGTCGAGACACTGTTCTGAGGCTTGGGCTTCGCAGGAGCTGGTGGAGGAGGCGCACCGAAAAGGGTGGGACCACCTCCCATCCGTCGGCCGCCGAGAGCTGCCATTCTCTTGGCTATAGCGGCACGTCTCTGGGCCTCCTGCTCCTCCTCCGTTAACTCTTGTTGTTCACCTGCCTCTCCAGCTGGAGCTGTCTCGGCTGCTTGCTCGGCCACAGCCGTGGGTCCTGTCGTTCCGGCAGCTTCGGGAACCACCTCATCAGCGTCTCCAGCTTCGGCTCGATCGCCAGAGGCGGCATCACCTGCGCTTGCAGCCTGTGTTGAAGCCGTCGCCTCACTGGCTGTCTTGCGGGTTACAGGTGTCTCCTCTGGAGCCAGGCCCATGCCGGCCATGGCCACGATCTTCTTGTCCGCGCCAAGCTTCCCAGGAACAACGGGTGGCTTTGTACTTGGCTCGCGTGCCTCAGCGTCAGGACTACCACCTCCTCCGCTATCACCCCTCTGAAGAGCTGCCATCCTCTCCTTGAGGCTCAATTTGATGCTGCTCTTGGCATCGGCCGCACTGAATCCAGAGCCCGTGCCGGTGGGGACTGGGTCGGACAGATTCTCTGTTGGCGACGAAATTGTCCCTTCCGAAGGGGTTGCTGCAGTTGGATTGGCTTTGACAGGTTCAAACTTGCGAGCAACTCCAGAGGAAACAGTGGGGGACTGACCAGGTATGACTGGTTTTGGAGCTCCTGGAGCAGGCGGTGGCCGCTTCCATCCACCCGGCTTGCTCTTTGGCAAAGGGGGCGGGGCAGAGTCGCTGGCTTGCTTGTTGAATGCTGCGATCCGGTCGCGGAAGGAGCTGGAGACGTTTGAAGGCTTGGCAGCGATGACGGGTGGCGATCTTGGGCCGGAGGATGTGGAAGTCGGCGATGGGACTTGTTCGAGCTTGAGGCCTACGCCAGCTGCAGAAGGAGTACAGCCGGTATCTGCAGAGGCTTCAGAGGAATCGATAGGCTTGGAGTCCTCGTTAGCCGGTGCCACCAGCGTGGCGACCGAGTTGGCTACTGGCGATTCAGATTTAACACCAGGGGCTAGCGTCTTGGTCTCTGGTGGAGGCTCTGGTTTCTCCCCCTTCTCCCCAACCTCCTCCTCCTCGTCCTCCTCGTCGTCTTGCTCGTCTTGGCCGTCGTCGCTGGGAGGCCTCGGCGGTAACGGGACGTTGAGGCCAGCAATCTGGGTCTGATGATGAGCGTCGGGTTGGTCGGTGGTCGGAGGGATCTCGTCCTCTGCAATCTCCTTGCGCGCAGGTTCATCCTTGACAGCTGAAGGAGCGGTGGACTCTTGACGGGGCGATGAAGCTGGTACCTGGTCATCTTCACATGGCTGAACGAAACTGCCGGGGAAAGTGCCTTTCCTCGAGCCATCGAGGCTCTCACCTACCAACCAGTCGTCGTCGTCGTCGTCATCATCATCATCATCGTCACCTTCGTCTCCACCTTGGTCGTTAGAAGACTTTGTGGCTGTGCCTGTGACTCGAACGATTTCTCCCTTGGCGAACGTGAGATCCTGTGAGAGGAGAACGCAATGTGAGAAAAGGTCGTTCAGGAACACTCGCACGAAGGTCATGAGGCCAGGGAAAGGGAGGGGCAAGGAGACTGACCAGCTTGTGAGGGCTCTTGTACTTGATGGTCGCCTTTGCGAGGTAGGGGAAGCTTAAGGAGGCTGGCATGGTGGACTGAGGGAGTGTGAATTGTGAGACGAGGTCGGGAGCCTCCTTCCGTTCTTCTTCTTTCTTGGTCTACTCTGCTTTACCTTTTCTTCTCTTTTCTTCTTTTTTTTTTTTTTCTTTTTCGTTTATTTCTCGCTCCCCCTTTCTTTGTTATCTTCAAGGTCCGTCTCGATTGTCCGCCTTTGCTCCACTTTGGGAAGGGAAAGGGGGGTGTGCAGGTGGAGGGTTGCCGAGACCGTGGACGGATGAATTGGGTGTGAATGCGAACAAGTGGGTGGCGAGAAAGGGTGAGGGAGGGGTGGGGGGGGGGGGGGGATTCGAGCCTGGTCGAGGTAGTAAGATTTGAACAAAAGGAAAGGGAGGGGGGAGAAGATTGAGGGGGGGGGGATTCCAGGAAGAGGAAGGGTGATGGTGTGGTCCCTGAGGTTGCGTGTCGATGGGGAGAGGAGGGAAGGAGGGGAAGGTGGGAGAGGAGGTAAGGGGGAGAGAGAGAGGCGAGAAAGTCAGTGAGAGAGAAAGAGGTGGGTGGCCCTTGCTCAATCACCCCAAGCTTAGGGGGGGAGGCTCTTGCTGAGGAGATGGAGAGGGAGAGGGAGGGAGAGAGGGAGAGGGATGAGGAAAGGGGAAGGGGAAAGGGGCCAAAGCGGGCAAGTGAGAGGAGGAGGAGGTGGGCGGGGGAGAGTCGTCACTCGTCAGTCGACTTGGCTTGAAAAATCATCTCTGGGCCCCTGTGCGGTGACGAACGCCCTCCTCTGCGCTCGGCTTTGACTGCTCCACATCGAAATGCGCCCCCCGCAGGTTGTACTCACTCACCTGCCCTTGTGAATACATTCATCACCTTCATGCAAACGTACGAAATACAAAGTGTTGCCTGAACGTGCTTCCCTCCCAGCACGGGCCAACACCTCGCACCCTTTCTTCATCCACCACTTCCACTCCCACCGAGAACGATCGCACGATCGGGTCCCGATCCCTTCCTCACCCCCTTCTCTCCTCTCTCCTTCTCACAGGTGGCAACGAAAATCATGAAACCCAATGTCATGACGATGTATGCCAGATCCAAGCGTACCGATGTAGGTGGTATTTACATTTTCTCAACCGCACCACCCGAGGGGGGACTCAACCTGCCCTGCCGGCCATGCCGAGTTCAAGGGGATCGGATCGCAAGGATCGAGTGGGGTGGGGCTGGGGGAAGAAGGTTGGGAAGTTGGAAGGCGATTCGTCTCAAGCTAGGGACGCGCTCTTTTCCTCCTTCTGTTCTTCGGCTTCCAAATGGGGGTTCGAATGGGGGAAAAGTGGAGAGGGAAAGGGGAAAGGGAAAGGCGATGGCAAAGGGGTGTGGGGAATGGATCCGTCGTGGACGAAAGAATCAAAGCGACCGAGTGAACGGGGGTATTTTTCACCTACCCTTTCCATCAGTGGTTGTGACCCTTGTGAGCCTCTGGGTCCTCTTCATCTGCCCAGTCCTCAAACCTACGAGGTGGAAGGGGTGGGAGGAAGGAGGAATGCGACAAAGGTAGGGAAAAAGGTCGCAGGGGAAAGGGGCGTACAACAAGGTGGTTCCATCGATGTCAGCGTCCAGGATTCCGTTTGAAGAAACGCTTCGGGGATAGATGCGTATGTAAAAGGTAACACGCTGGATGGATCCAGGTCAACTCACCCGTCCTCAAAGAGCTCCTCCAACTTCTCGATCTTGGCCTCCCAGGATTTCAGCCTCCTCGACTTGGACCTCATCACCCTGCACCACGAGTCCCACTCCTGGTCGTTGAGCAGGCAGTGGTCGAGCGCCTTCCTGAGCCTCTCCTCACCACCTTCCTTCATCTTCTGCCCGATCAGGACGATCTCCTGCCTCCTGTCTCCCCACTCGCCCTCAAAGTCCCTCCTGATCGCCCTCCTGATCTCCGGGTCGCTTGGCCACTGAGACAGTAGCAGCTCGCACCTCCACCTCGATCCTCCGGTCAAGGTGAACATGACACCTGCTTGGGACCACTCTCCGAACTGATGAGGAGGAGATGGAAAAAAGGAAAGATCAAGGCGGTTAGCGAGGGGAGGGAAAAGGATTTCGATTCAGTGACATGAACGGATCATCCGAGCCAGCTTAGCTCCCTTTGTTGTTCTTCTTTTTCGGTCCAACTCACCATAAGCGGCCGTGTCGCCAACCAGATGAAACCCTTCGACCTCAGGAGCGGACCGAACGTCTCGCTCTTCTTCTTGCTCTCGAGTCTGGCCTTGGGGTTGAGCTGTGGTTGCCTCTCGTCCTGAGTGAGGCCATCTTCGTCCACGTCCTCCTCGTTCTTCATCTCCACGTCCTCGATCTTCTCTCCGTCCCGGTCTTCGGCATCCTCGTCGTCGCTCTCCTCAGCGTCCTCTTCTCCCTCTCCGTCCTCATCATCCTCCTCCTCCTCGCCATCATCGATGTACTCGTTCTGGATAACCACAAACACCTCCCTGATCGTTTGCCAAAGCCTAGCTGGGTGGAAAGGCCTCCTGGCTCGGTAGACGAAGCTGCCGATCCCGTACTCCTCCGTCTCGGGCTTGAGTTCGAAGTCCTCGTTCAGGCTCTTCAGCCATCCAGCGCCCAGGGCTGCCTTCTCGTAACTGAACATCTTGGTGTCGAGGATCTCCTTGAGGTCGACCTTGGACTTGATCGAGGTGAGCACCTTGGCATCCGGGTTGAGCGTGTTGATCAGGGCCTTGATCTTCATAATCTCGGACGCTGGGACCAAGTCGGTCTTGTTGATGATGATGACGTTGGCGAACTCGAGCTGGTCGGTTTGGAGGTCGGAAATGTTCCTATCGTCCTCCTCTGGGACGTCCTTCTCGCCGTGCCTGTCGACGAGGAAGTCAGCTGTCTCAAAGTCGTTGAAGACGTTGACCGCGTCAACCACGGTGACGCAAGTGTCCAGCCTCGCCACGGCCGGGAGCCCACCGGAGGAGAGAATCTCGGCAACGCGGGCGTTGCTCTTGATCTTCTCGGGGTCGGTCTCATTCTTCATTTCTTCCTTAATGTCCTCGGCGGCTTGGGCATGCATCTCGGCGAACTCTTCCGAGAACGTCTCGGCAACCTGCATGGGTTCCGAGATACCGGTCGACTCGATGATGAGGTAGTCGATGTCCTTGCTCTCGGCGAGTTGGGCAACTTCCTCGAGCAAGTCGCCTCTGAGAGTGCAGCAAATGCATCCATTCTCCATCTGCACGATCCTCTCCTCGGCCTTGGTGACCTTGTGATTGCTGATCAGGCTGGCGTCAATGTTCAGAGCTCCCATGTCGTTGACAACGACGGCGACCCTGAGGCCGTGGTCCTTGCTGGTCAGGATGTGCTCCAGCAGCGTCGTCTTTCCAGCTCCCAGGAAACCGCTGAGGAGCGTGACAGGAAGCTTGCCCTCCCTCGGTGGTTTGGCCTCAATGGCGTCCTCCATGACCGAGTCTTGGCTCTGCGTCTGCTTGTTGAAGCTGGCCTCGTCGAATTCGCCGTTGAAGAAGAACTGGCGAAGGAAAGAGGCCTCCTTGCTCATCTCCTCCTTTGTCCTTGGCTTCCTGTTCTCATCATCAACGATGATTGCGCTGCCTTGGTCCTTCTGACTTTGCAGCTCCTTGAGGTCGAATCCGAACTTTTCCAGATGTCGGTAGATCAAGTCATTCGGCTCAATGTCCCCTTTCAACCGAGGGAGAATGTGAACGTGGATGTGGGGAATGGTTTGCCCCTGATCAAGGTTGGAGACAGGAATTGGAGGGTGGAGGGATCCAAATCAGCCACGGGATCAATCGTGATCCCTTCTTTTGCGTACCAGTGGCGCTGGAGGGACTGAATACTCACTGCCGCTTCACCGTCCTGCACGCTGATGGTAAGGGCATCGGCCTTGAAGACCTTCTCGAGACCTCTGCTGACTTGCTGAACGGCTTGGAAGAGCGAGCTGACTTCTGCCTCTGGGACTTGAGAAAGACGCTGATATGGTGTCCTTGGGATGACGAGGACGTCTACATCGGCCCAGAGTGTGGATTTTGGAACGAGGGCAAGGGTGAGAGGAGACGAAACGGTCAGCCTTCTGGATGAAGGTAAAGATTCGGTGGTAAAACAAGAATACCCGGATTCTTGATCGTTTTATCTCTTATCCTCTCCTCTCCGCCTCCGTCTCTGTCGCTGTCTCTATCTGCTCCCCAACTCACGGCCTGGTACGATTGGTTTTAGGTTGACAATGGCAGCCGCGTCTCGGTTCTTGAAGAAGACCTGATCGTCGACTTGGAAGGATGAAAATTTGACTTGCTCGCTACCCTCAGAGTCGTCGCTAGGCTTTGCCCTCTTCGAGACTTTCTCAGCGACGGCACTGTCAAGTGGAAGCTCCCTGATCGGGCTGACTGCAGTGGGTGCCATGGTGAAAGCTGCTGTTGCGATCGGAGTCGACCTCAGGAGAGTGTGGTTATGGTACGAAGGTGGATAGTAATACTTTGGCCTCTGAGAGCTGCTGAATCCGCCGCTTTGTTGACTGATCCTACGATCTTGGAGTGTGAGAGGTAGAGGTTCCCTGAACGGAGAGAAGGTGTCTGACGACTTTGGCTCTTTGCCTTTTACACGATTGCAACCTGAGGCAGAGATGAGCGCTCTCGTGGGCAGTCTTTTGCTCTTGGCCTCATTTTTTTTCTTCTCCTCATCTTCAGATCGAGAAAAGTTCCCACAAAATGATGGGCTCCTCCTTCCTGCGACGCATCCTTCTGCTTCTTCATTGCTCCTACGCTTTCCTTCAAGCCACGTAGGCGGGGCGATGGCCAATCGGTCAGAGCGATTGAGCTTTTCCTTGACCAGTAGGGTCGGCCATCTCACCATCCTCATATTGTGAGGGGGAGCTGATGGTAGCTCAAGGGTTAGGAAGAAAGAGGAAGATATTTCAAAGCAATCACCATCAGGGTGCTCACGGGAGGGCCTTCTATTTCCAATCCTAGTCCGCGATTGGACAAGCCTTGAAGAAGGCTTGAATAATAAGCGTAACCGACCCCTGTCCTCTAGCGATTGCGATAATCAGGTGTGACGTTGGGAACCTGTCACCGTTCGGGTACACGCCAACTGATTACAAATAGGTCCAAGGGTAATGGTGTACCCTCAAGGTGATCAAGGGAGGCCTCCTCTTCTTCTTTTCCTTGCTTGCTTTCTTGCTTCTTCCCACTGCCTTGCCGTTCGATTTGAAATCGGCTTCCTGCCTTGCGTTGGTTGGCTTCCAACGTATAAGAGCCTCGAGTCATCCTTGTCCGAGTCGGTCGTGTCCATCGCCCCCCCTACCTCCTGAGGGTATCGAGAACAATTCTCTCGTGATCTTTTCGAGAAAGGGGAGAACCTTCCAGGTGATAGAAGGAGTCGATCTTTGCTGTCCGTGCTTCTGAAAGAAACGACCATCGGGCCCGATCGCAAGTGACATGTGATCACGTGATAATGAGAGCCACTTTTCTATCCAAGGCGACATAACGATCTCGCACACTTATAGCTTGGTGATGTCGCCTCGGAGCACTGAAGTGTGAAATTCAGCGTTGGTGAATCTTGACACCGCCAAATCCCTGTTTCCTGTCATCCATCTTTCAGTATGAAGGGAAGAAGGCGATTCGTCGTCTGTGGTTCGAGGAACGACCATCGATGCCTGAAAACTGCAGGATCGGATCACTCGTTTGGCTTGGTTGGTGGCGGATCCAAGGAAAGCTTCAGGTCTGACGTAGTCTTTGGACGAGCATCCCTTTTCCTCGATCGGGGCCGATGGCCGAATCCATGAGGTTTAGAAGACCGAGTCCAATACAGCTCAAGATCTGGAACGGGGAGGCCGACCAAGTTCCACCAGCATCAAAGTGGTTTGGCGCGATTCTTTTTTATGGGAGGGATCGGGGTTTTTGATGTTCATTTCGCCCATATCGAAAAGGGAGGGACGAAGGGCTGATGCGGATCCGACCGACACCTGCCTTTCGGATCAACGTCCTAACCCAGCTCTTACTCGGTAGCTGGGGGAAGTGCGATGAGAGGGAAGAGCTGTTGACTTTGCTGGCTGAGGATGGCACGGGCCTCTATTTCGTACGCGCGCTTGCCCAGCCTGGGCACGAGCCTGATTGTTCAGAAATCATTCCAGATCAGAAATCATGGCAGATGGTCAGACTCGGCCCCGGGTCAGAGAGGGTTGAGTGAGTGAAGGATTGTGGAAGGGGGTGGATGGGAGATGATGTAGTAATCAGACTTGTGAGTCGTTCTTCCCAAAATGCGAGTGGAACGATCACCAAGTTGGATTTAGGCAAAAGTCGAGGCCTCAGACTCTGACTGTGTGCCACGGGGGAAAGGGCCTATGTATTTAAAAGACGGAATCTACCCCGCAATCTGAGGACTCGGCTAGCCCAAATTTTGATCGACAATGATCGGGATCCTGAATACAGTAACCACCACGGGGGTTATGAATAGGTCTAAGTCTTGGGGAAGGGGGAAAGAGGATGAGGTAAAAGACAAGTCAAGATAGAGTAGTTGCTGCTAAGTATAGTGGTGGATCGAGTCGTGGTTCGCATCTAAAGGTCGAGCCTTTGCTAGTTCCGTTTTCGAGCCTGCCTCGGTTTAGGGATCGAGGGGGATCCGCGGTTGCGCCATGATGCCAAGGTGAATGGGATCAGAATCTTCGTTGGGTGCCCCTTTCCACCCCTCGGCAGACTTTCATTCGAACTGGTCGGTTTGGCCCATCCTGCGTCACTCTTCTAGTCTGGACAAGTTTAGGAAGGCTAGCAGCATCCAGCGAAGGCGTGAATAAACGATCGTAATAATAATTGCGGATTCGAACATTTCTTTCTTTGTGAATTTCTAACACACGAATGACTAAAAGAGCACTCCAGCTTACCAAAGCACCACTTCCAAGCTCTCTACTGTTTAAACACTCAACATCACCTGTTCTGGCCTGACCTGTGTTCCCCATTCGACCTCCCCTCCCCCGCCCCTCTCTCTCACACACACCCACACTCTCTGACTGTGACTCTCTCTCTGTGACTCTCTCTCCCCTCGCTGCTTGTAGCAAAACGATCGCATTCGTCCTCTCAGACGTCTCATGACCCCCTTCCCCCCCCCCCCCCCCCCACCTCTTTCCTCACCCAGCGAACTGCTTTCGATCCAAACGTATTCAAAACATTTCCGGGCGCGTCAGCGATCCAGAAAGCAACGAGGCCCTCCATGTTACCTCTTTTAGGATGAATCGGGATGAAAATGTCCACAAAGCACATGCTTAGGCCGACCCCCCTCGCGAACCAACTCGTGTTCCAATGAGATCCAGACTGTCGATCGTCAGACTCGAATGGAGGAGGGTTGTGAAGAGGTAGAGATGAGGGGTCGTTGCAACGGGAGCGATGGAGTGGAGAAAGGGGAAGCACGCAGAGGGAGTTGAGCAGGGTAGGGTAGAGCGGTTCAGGCTGTCAAGTGAGCAGCCATCAGAGCCGCGTTTCTCTCCGGGCATGCCGACTTGGAAGAAAAGTGGGGAAAAAACGATTCAGAGGCCCCGCCTGCGCTCAGATACCGCCCTGCAGGGAACGATGTATTCAGTACCCAAAGTACCCCCAGAGTACACGCCTTTATGGCGGCACCCGATCAACATCGATCAGAATGATCCGTCCATGAGATTGTGGGGATACACATGCTCTTGATAGTCAACATTGATGGGAGAGTCATGACTCCGACGACGATGAATGTGTCAAAGTGGATGCCTACAGGGCATCACCCAACTCTATGTACTTTGCTCTTGTAAGTATCGCGTGTGGTGATTCGATCAAGATTTTTGTTGAATAGAGAAGGCTCTCCCAATGCCTTGGCCCGAGATCGCCGCTCTCCTTTGGCTACAACCGCGTCTGTTTGTTCGTCGGCATTCCCCTCAAGAGCCAATTCATGATTGACTGTCGCAGTCACAGGCCACAGTCACAAGTGTGAGTGCTCTGACAACCACAACGTTTGGCTTGCGGCACTGGTCAAGTAAGTGCTCAACATCGCTTTCCTCTTGTTTTGCTAGTTCTCATGATTTCTACATTTCTTCATCACTCGATCCCTCATGTCGCTTTCATCGGCTAGCCTTCCACTCTGATGCACTCGAGCATGCTCTGCACATACAAATTATTGGCCTCTCTCTCTAGCCGAGGTCTCTCGGAAATTGATGAAAGTGGGGAAGGAAGGGGAAGAGTCGGAGTTCAAGTTGAAGAGCAAGGTGGAGGAGCGAGAGGCGAAAGACGAGAGGCGAGCCTCAAAACGCGTGAAAGAAAGAGCCAAGTTGGGATCCAGGCTGCAGCGTTGTCCAAGTCTGGATCACTCCTTCGCGCAAATAGATCCAAGCTTTGTTTCAGCGTTCATCCTCCGCCGTCCACTTGACCTCAGCCTAACGCCACTAAGAGATGCTCAAGTCCGCTGGTGGAGAGATGAGAGGAGCGGTTGCGAAGAGGGGGGAAGGGGGAAGGAGACGAGTCAGAGACCAACAACGGGTGTGAGCGAGAAAGTTTTGATACCAGTGACTGGGGGTGGCCTGGCTGGTCTCCTATAAATGGTGCAGCAGGTTCCCCCCTTGCCCGTCCACCATCCGCCCAATTTGGATAACGACCGTGAACGCTGTTGTAGCTCTATCTGCCTCGTGCATACATCGCCTTTATCCACCCACCACCATCTTGCCAAACAACCCCACCAACCTGCTTTCCTCAAACACCCGGTGGCACACCTTTCCCTATCTCTGAAAAAGAAAAAACCTGAGAACCAGCGCGCTTCTCCAAACCAACAGGCAACTACCCGGCCTTCCTCTCTCAATCATCCCTCTCCGATCCATCTGTGGGTTCACCTGCAAAGTCGACCTTTCGAACAACTTCCCAGTCGACACGGTACTCGTTTCCTCCCTTTTTTTTGAGAGAAGATGGTGGTTGAGATCGAGCAAAAGGACATCCCCATCTTGGAAGGCTATGTCGGTGAGTTGGATGCGCGTGATCAAGTCCAACAAGCTAGTTCCGGTTCACTTCTCTCCCGCAATCACTTCCTGACCGTGCTTGCGTTCATAACCCACATTATCTCGGTCCCTTTTCCCCTGAATGATTGATGTGCATCAGGAAATTTGAGCCCCGAGCAAGAGGATAAGCTGCGAGAGCTTTGGGTTCGATTTTTCGAATGCTGCTCTGACGCGAGCGATGATGATGGTGACCCAGGAGCGATCCGCAAGCCTGGGGCTGGGGGAGACTTGGCTGGCTGGGACGAGAAAAAGTCTGGACCCGAGGGTGCAGGGATTCCCAAGGACGACAAGGCCAAGGACGAATTGAAAGCCAGGGAAGAGAAGCAGGCTTTGGATGACCTCTTGAACAATTACGGTGCTTCGGCTCTCCGAAACACGTATTGGATGTTTGTCAAGGGAGACAACCCCGACACGGACATGCTCAGGTTCTTGAGGGCTAGGAAGGTGAGTCGGAGCAAGCCCCAAGCCAAGTCCAGAACAGTTGGAGAAGGACGAATCAGACGTGCAGCGAGCTGAGACTGACGCTTTGCTCTGGGGACCGAATGAATGGCTGATACGAAAGTGGGATGTCTCACGAGCTCTTGCCATGTTGGCCGGTTGCATGAAGTGGAGGTTGGACAACGGGGTCGAGGAACTGGCAGAGAACGGAGACCTAGGAAACGCTTCGATAGAAAAGTTCCTCGACCAACAGAGGAGTGGCAAGACGTATGCCCTTGGTACCACGGATAACGAGCAGCCCATTTGCTACATCCACGTTCGGAAACACCTTACCTGGGGCCAGCCAGGAGCATCCATGAGCAAGTACGTCATCTACGCCATGGAAAGCTTCAGGCTCATGATGGTGCCTCCCAACGACAAGTGAGTGTCCTACGCTCTTTGGATTGGAGGCTGTGTTGTCGAACCTTGCTCAACTCGTTTCCGCGATCTTGCCGTTCACCATCTTGGACGTGTCTCAATGTAGGGTCGTCCTCCTCTTCGATCTGACTGGCTTCGGACTTAGGAATATGGACTGGAACTGCATTTTGTGAGTGTCCAATCAAGAATCGCGATCGTGTATCAAGGTGCATTTTCAGCCATTTCTCACCTCTTCGGTATTTTACCACCGCCGCTCGCGTAACCCCTGCTACTTAGGTTCATCGTCAAATGCCTCGAAGCATATTACCCAGAGTCGCTCGGCACGCTCTACATTCACAATGCCCCATGGATCTTCCACGGTATCTGGAAGCTCCTGGGACCGATGCTGGACCCAGTCGTTCGAAGCAAGGTCAAGTTCACCAAGAAGCCATCCGACATGGACCTGGTCCCACCAGAAAGGCTCGCCAAGATCATGGGAGGCGAAAATCAGACCGAATTCGAGTTCGTGGAGCCAAAAGAGGGGGAGAACGATTTGGTCAAGGACCAAGAGGGACGGAAGAGGACTTGGGGGAAGTACATGTCGCTTGCCAAGGAGTATGAGAACGTGACCAAACAATGGTGCGCTAGCGGGGGCAAGGACGCAGATGTCAACGCTCAGAGGGAGCTCTTGGTAAAGAAGCTCAGATTGGCCCAGTTCGAATGCGAGCCATACTTCCGTGGCCTGACCGTCTACCACCGCAATGGAACACTCGACGGCCAAGGTATCGTGACCTGGGAGTACGAGCAGCCTAACGGTGATGTGATCAGACACGTTGTCGGAAAGAAGCACTGCGCCGAGACACTCAGGAGGGAGATCGCCGAGGCTGAGGCTCAGCATTCTCAACAGGTGCCCGATAATTCTTCTCAGTCGCAAGCAGCAGCTGCACCTTTCGCCGCTGCTGGTGGAGTAGAGACGTTCGTCGAGGCTCCTGAAGCATCCAAGGAGGCCACCGAAAAAGCAATCGACGCCGACACGGATCAGGTGGAGCAACTGGACGCGGTCCAGGCCCAAAGGGAGATGGAGAATCTGTCCTTATCAAACGGCGGAACGCACAACGCCAACGGTGTCCCCGAAGTGGCGAAGGCATCACCACCCAGAGCGACCAACACCTCCCTTCCTACGGCCAACACGAGGAGGTTCAGTAATAACAGGGTGACTCCCGGGGAGAAAGCGAAACCCACCGACTACTCGACCGTCGACGTCGACTTGGGCAAGATTGACGACCCAGCCGCCACGAGGAAGAACTCGATCAAGTCGAGTTCGACCTTTTCCAAACTCAAGGGAATTGTCGGCAAGGCCTGATCCTGTATCTGTCTGAGGCGGAGGAGGGGTTGGTGAGGAACCCCTCTCCATCTCTGTGGAGATCTACCCTTCAACTGCGAAAGAGGTCAGAAACCTCTCATCCCCTCTCTCCCCCTCGCCACACATTCGTTCCCCTCTTCCTCGACCTCGCCCTGTTCCCTCTACGTCCCGGCTTTGGGTACGATTGTGGGAGGAGGTGCGCGGGGGGACTTGTTTCCTCAGGATGTTGCTGCACCCGCTGCGCACCAGGGATCCCTGCCACTCACCTTGCGTTTGACACTTTTTGAGCCCTGTCCGACCTCCCCTCGATAAAGGATCAAAAATCACGAAAAAAAAGGAAAAGGAAGGGGAAGAAAAGAAAAGAAACTCGGCTCCCTGCCTTACAACTTAGCGATTGGATAATGCGAAATGGAATGTAGTAATCCCCCCCCCCCCCCTTCTGAATACCCCTCCCTTGCCTCACACACGGAAAAAAAACCTCATGACCCAATCCTTCGAATCTGCTTGACTCTTTCGTCAACAGACTCTCTCCTTCTCTTTCTGTGAAACCCTTCAAACATGCTGCTGACCGCTGCGGAAAAAATCCGAAAAAAGCAGACGCGAGAGATGGCGAAACGATTCGATTCAGGGGGGAACAGGGGGATGGGAGTCCCATCTTGTTTTCCCTCCACCTATTCCCTCACAATTTCGCGCAATTTATGAGAAACATGGAACGGGAGGGGGGGAGGGAAAGTTTCGGTGTGGTCTATTTTCGAAGGGGAAAGAAAAAAAAAACCCAAGGGGGGGAAAGAAAGGGTTTTGGACTTGGACAAGAAGGATGGAAGGAAGGAAAGGGTCCGCCTCCTTTCCCAACGTTTTTGACGTCGTGGGGACCAAAGAGATGCTCAAGGACATTCAGGCCAGGTGCTCTTGAGAGCGACGACCTCGACGTTCTTGATCTTGATCTTGTCGTCACCGATGGAGATGTCGAGGGTCTTTGGGATCTGATCGTCGTCGAAGAAGAAGACCGAGGTACCGGTGAGCTGACCGTCGTTTCCGAAGACCTCCAGGACGGACCTGTCGATGATGGCACGCAAGGTGACGAGGCTCTCGCCCTGGATGGGGGTTGGGACTCCCTTGGTGATGGGGTTGGAGTTGGAGTACCTGAGGATTCCGGAGGTCTTGTCGGTCATGAAGGGGTTGGAGGAGGCGAAGCTTCCCGTCTTGGATCGGTCGATGTAGACGAAGGTGGGGTCTCCGAATTGGACTCCGGTGGTGATGGATTGGTCCTTGTTGCCTCCGGCCTTGAAGTTGAGGGACCCGATGGTCTGGTAGGTGGCGGTGACGTTGGGGGGGAGGGAGAAGGTGACCTGGACGTCGAAGGCTCCGTCACCCACCAGCTCGATCGTCTTGTTCTGAGAGGAGCACTCGCCGGACTGGTAGAGGGTCTCCCCCTTGATCGTCTCCAAGGAGGCTGGGGCCTGGGAGAGGACGTAGTCCTCGAACATGGGGTTGGTCTTGTAAGCCTCGAGGTAGATCTCCCTTGGGAGGGACTGGATCGACCTGTAAGGTTGGGTTGGGACAACGTTGGTGTACTGCCAGTTGCTGGCCCAAGCGATACCGTACGTCTTACCGTCGGGAGAGCCGCTCCAGGTCTGGAAGGCGTAGAAGTCCTTGGAGAAGTCGGCGAACCTGACGGCTCCGTCCCAAGGCGTGAAGGTCTTTCCGTCCCAGTCTCCAGGGAAGTACTGGACCATGGATCCACCCAGAGGAGCTCCTGGGTTGATCGAAAGTCCGAGGACCCAGGCCTTCTGACCGTCCTTGGATCCTCCCTTGATGGGAACCTCGAAAAGGTCCGGGCACTCGTACTGGTAGCCGAGGATCCCGTGCTGGGAGAACCTGCTCAGCTCGGTCCAATCCTTGAGGTCCTTGGAGGAGTAGAAGACCACCTCAAAGTCCTGGGCGTGAGCGGTGGCCATGACCCAGCTCTCGGTGGTCTTGTCCCAGAAGACCTTTGGGTCCCTGAACTGGGAGCTTCCGATGCTCAGGACGGCTCCTGGGTACTTTTGGAAGGTGACTCCTCCGTCGAGCGTGTAGGCGATGTGTTGCTCCTCGCTCGTCTTGTTGTTCAACGTGTAGATGGTCACGATCCTCTGGTCGGCCGGTTGATCCTCGGTGAAGAGGCCCGAAGTGTTGTCCCTGTCGACGATGGCGCTTCCGCTGAAGATTCCCTCGGTCGCCGTCTCAGGAGCCAGCGCCATGGGGAGGTTCTCCCAGTGGTAGAGGTCCCTTGAGAAAGTTGGCGGGAGGAGGGGAGGAGAGAAGTCGTCGGATGGATTTTTTTCAGTACCACGACAAGCTTCAGCTTTTCTCAGGGAGAGGAGGAAGGAACCGGCGGACTCACTTGGAGATGGCGTGACCCCAGTGCTGGTTGCCAGCGTAAGGGTCGGTAGGGTTGTACTGGTAGAAGAGGTGCCAGGAACCGTTCGAGTAGACCAGTCCGTTGGGGTCGTTCATGAAGTTGGTGGAGGGGGAGAAGTGGATCTGAGGACGGTGGGACTCCTTGTAGAGTGGAGGGTTGAAACCGTAGGGGGAGGTTCCGTTCGAGGTGACGCACTGGTCATAGTTGGAACGTGGGGAGGCGGAGTGGAGGGAGGATGGGAGGGACAAGCCAGGTCTTGGGCTTGCGAAGAGCAAGGCGGTGGCCAGAAGGGAGGCCGAGATTCCTGACCACATTTCTTTCTATCAGGAAGGGGAGCGAGCGAGCGAGCGAGTGGAGAGGTAAGGCAAGGCCAGGAGAGAGGATGGAAGGAGGGATGGATGGGGATTCCAGATGGGGTTCGGGAGAGTGGGTGGTGAGAAGAAGGTTGAGGTTGGAAAGTTGCAAGCTACTTTTATACCTTTGCTACCCTCCTTCTCCCCGTCTCTCTCTCCCTTTCCACCACCTCGACGGTCAGTCGACCTTCTTTTCTTTCCCTATTCCCACCCACCTTTCTCCCTTTGCCGAGTCCGGAGTGCGCTCGGAAGGAATGGTGGGTGGGATTGGGGGAGAGGGGAGAGGTCCTGAGTTACCGAGGAATTGTCCACGACAAGAAGTCAATGCCAGATCGGAGCCAAGGGTGATCCGTGTTGGGACTGGAGGCTCTCTCTCTTTCTTCCCTCCCCGTCCCTCAACTCTTTCTTGGCTCCCTTTTCCCAGTTCAAAAAACTTGGGTGGAGTGTCCCGAAAGGTTGGATGGGTGGGGAGGGAGCAGGATTGGGAGTTGAGGATGTTCGATTGGGATCTCGACATCCCCCTCCCCTCCCCCCCCCAAGGTAGTTGCCCACGGGAGGACTTGTTCAAAAGTACGAGGCGGGTGATGAGCGAATCGGATCCACCATCATGTACTACCGAATTACTCACATACCTACAGCATGTACATACATAGAGTGTGTACCACTTAGGGTCAGAGTCAGCATGGAATGGAATGTGATCTGAGGGTCGATCGACGACCGTGTGAGTTCCAAAGCTTGGAGGCCGATGGGAGGAGGGGAAGGAGAAGAGGAAAGGAGAACCGGAAGAAACGAAGGTGGAGAGAGACCCAGCCAAGCGAGGGAGGGGGAGAGAACACATGGCATCCACCCTTGCCGACACCGAGACAAAGGGAAAGTAAATATTAAAAAAAAAAGATGGATGAAGATTAAAAAACAGAGGAAGAAGGTTGAGAGGCCGCTTGCCCTTCCAGGGAAGCGAGGGAGGAGAGGAGGGATGAGCCCCTTTCCGAAGGAATCCCTCCTCTCTCCTTCTCCCTCTTCACAACACCAGATCCGTTTCTTCATGGAGCGGCATGCATGCTACGTGTGCGGTAACCACATGGCAAGGCAGCAGGCTACGATGTGATCACAAAAGGGGATTCGAATCGGAATCGTTCGAGCTCTCTTCTTGACCCATTGTGGGCAAGCAAAGGGAAGGAAGGTAGGAGATGGGCAAGGGGAAAGGAAAGGCCAAGCTGACCGAGTTCCTGGCCAAGCCTTCTTCCTCCTCCATACACAGCGACCAGCATGGCTCTGTCACCACGACAGGGACCCAGTTCGAGTCAGGCGTTGGAGGTTGAGCATGGTTTGGCTCGAGGGAATCCCAGTCTGTTCCCAAGAACGGGCTCGCCAACCTGCCTTGGCTGAGTCGGTGATGATCAAGACTCTTCGTGCTCTCTCTCTCCCTCCCCCCCCCCCCTCTCCCCCTACTCCTCGGTAACCTTACGGACCCGCTTGAACTCCTTGTGACTGTGTGGCTGGTTTCAACATGGTCCGACCGCGCGTGGTTGCTCTTCTTACGGTTGGGCAATGTGGAGGTCTGCTTGACGATGGAGGTCTGTTGGTTCCCGGGTTTGGCCCTTCTGACCCCCCTCCCTCGCTGGTGTTCACAAGAGTTGCGAGCGAGAGCGGAGATGAGACGAGGACCAACGACCTCAGCTTTAGGTTTTCAAAGCCCTATTGGGAAATCGAATCTCCTCCTCCTTCTCCCTGTTCCGAATCGATGGGAGTGTGTGGGATCAGGAAGAAAGGGAGAAAGGAAGAAAGGAAGAAAGGAAGAAACGAGTGGGGTGGGGAAACTCGGCAGTGGGATCCTACGTTTCTTCTTGGGACCATGCATGAGCTGGGGGAAAGGTTAGGTAGGGAGGGGGGGAAGAAGAAGAAAAAGTGGAAGGCACTTTCGCTTTTCCCGCATCGCATGCATGACCGAGACAGGCCCAAAAAATATAAATAAAAATAAAAGTACGATAGAGAGAGAGCAGGAACGGAGGAGGGGGGGATACGAAGCACACGTATCTTGCATGGAACGGGCTTGGTTCGGTGATGGAGTTGCTTCTCGCCGCAACGGGCTTTTAAATCCCCCCCACCCCACCATGGCCCCTCCCCGTTCATCGCCGAGAGCCGAGTCAGAAGGTTGGCGAGTTGGTGTTTCTGTGTGGATGTGTGTGTGGGAAGGGAGAGCTCCTCACTTGCTTGGTCCTCTTCCTATCCCACTTTCCTTCCTTTTCCTCTCTCTCTCTCTCTCTCCCTTACTGTGGAGAATCAGGAGGTGGACACCACTCTGTGACTGTAAGTCAGGTCACCCTTGCTCTCTTCCAGTCAGAGAGGGAAGGGGTTGGTCCCTCGGCTCGCTCCAGCCCACAAACGGTGGAACCCTCGCGCCTTCCCTAGACGTTCTTGATCCAATCCAGCCTTTCGGGTTGGTCCCCTTGGCGTCGAAATCCCGGTTACGAGTGTGTGTTCGAGGTACGGTCCTGAGTGTGATGATGGCGTTGGATGTCGGAAAGTGACCCTCCTGTATGCTGCCCGTGTTTGCATATCCTGCACATACTCTCATGTGCGCATCCATGCTGCGCACACCCACACACCCTCTCTCTCTCTCTCTCTCTCTCTCTCTCTCCGTTCGGAGCGATCGGAAAGAAACGACGATGCTGGGTCCAGAAGAGAAAAAAAATATAGAACCACCTCGCTATCCCCTGGCTATCCCCACCTGGAAGAAGGGGAAGGAAGGGCGAGTGATCTTGTTGTTGCCTCGTGGTGGTTGAAGAAAAGAGAAGAAAAGAAAAGAAAAAAAGCGAGGAAAGTCATGTGCTTGTTCGCTTCTTGGCAAAGGAAGTTGGGATGGAGAGAGAGAGAGAGAGAGAGAGAGAGAGAGAGAGAGAGAGAGAGAGAGAGAGAGAGAGAGAGAGAGAGAGAGAGAGACCCTCGTCTCAACCCGGAATGTGGAAGCGGAGAGAAAAAGGGAGAGGGAGAGCGTTTCGATGTCGGGACCAGCTTGGTTGGGGCGCATACGGTCCTTGGATCTCGCTCCATCACCAGACCCTTGGATCCAACCCAAACAGCGGGTCAAGAGGCGATCCCATCCCCGAACCGATCCTCCACCGACAGAAGCGGGAAAGGGGGTCAAAGCATGTGTATCTACAGAACTCGCACGCACCAGGACAGACCAGGCCAGCTCGTCGTTCGTCACCTCTCCTGTACACTCCCTCTCACCTCAGCGTTGGATGGGGAGTCCAACCTGAACGAACCGGCCTTTTCCTTCCCCTTACCCAAGCTCAGGCGAGAAGGAAGGTGAACCGAACAGACCGCGACTCACGACTGTGACGAGAGAGCCATGGCCCATGCGTGCGTGTGTGTGTGCGTGTGTGTGGGTGTGGGTGTGGGTTGGAGCGGAAGCAGATCGGGTATTCGAGAGGGTTGATCCGCAAGAATCATGAATGGTCTTGGTGATCCGATTCGCTTCCCTTTTCGTTGTGTGATCGTGATGGGGATCCACTCCCTCCCCCCCTTCGGTTCTGTCGCGGGTCGCGACTCGAACCCGAGCTTTCGGTCGAGGGAGGGGGGGGCGAGCTTTCAAGAAGAAGAAGGAAGAGTCACTCACTGTTCACCAGAAGGGAAGAGAGAGGAGGGGAAACCTTCAACTTCTTTCAAGCTGCTGTACAGCACATGGAGTTCGTACCGCGCGTGACTTTCTTGCCCCCTCTTTGCGTTCTCCGCCGCTCGCCACGTGTGTGGTCGAATGGTGAACTGGCTGGCACCACCACAGAATCCTTCTTGTTCTAACGTATCGCGCTTTCCCTCCTCCCTCGTCGCTCGCTCTCTCTCCCTATGGCTTCGCTTCCTGCGCTTGGCCCACCCAACCCACATGGGATCGGAATCCAATCGACATGACAGGCCATCCCGTTTCGAAGGAGGACCGGCCAGCCATGAACCATGAGTCCCACTTGTGTGCCATTCATTCCATCCTTCCTTCATCCATCCTTCCTCGATCCATCCTTCCTTGATCCATCCTTGCGTTCTCTGTCTCTCTCTCTCTCTCTCTCTGTCTCTCTCTCTGTCCCTCTGTCTCTCTCCTTCGCTCTCTCTCCGGACTTGACCAGCATGTATGCTTGATGCTTGGGTTCCATGCGGGTCGCGCGCAAGTCGGTCTGTGGACCTGAGACAGATTGACGAGCGTACGTGACCATCAAGACGAGAGAGGCCAACCTTTCCCCTCCTCCTCCTCCTCCTCCTGATTCGCGTATCGCCCTCCCCCTACATCCGATCTCCGACCACGAGAGAGGGACAGGGAGGGAGGCAAGGAACCCCAGACGGACGAGCGAATCATCAAACGAGGTCAAGAGACTCTCTCCCCCATCCAGCTTCGGATCGTCGCCCATCAAAATCTCTCCCTTCCTCCTCTTTCCCACCCTTTCCCTTCCCCCTCCCCATTCCATCATCCCCTTCGGTCACCTCGGAGAGAGCTCCACGGTGTGCCAACCTTTGACACCCGAAAGCTCGACGGACTCTTTTTGCCCACCACCTGCAAGCGTCCCGTCCATCCCTTCCTTTCTTTTCCGCCGTCCTTCCACGCGATTTCCGCATTGGGGCGGGGGGGTCAGGGTAGGATTGCCTTTCCTCCTTTCATTTATCGCTCCCCTTTTTCATGCCACTTCCCTCCCTCCTTCCTAGGACGTCTTTCGGCCAAGTGGGGACCGCAGCTGGGAAATTTCCTACTCACATCAAAGAAGTAATTGAAAAAATCCGCCGACCCTTCACACACACCCACATCCACGACCGGATGGGGATGCACTGCGCGGAAAGGTACAGCCACGAGCGCATAACCACCCTGACAGAAAACATGTTCCGTGAGATGGGATCTTGGTGAAACCTCTCCCCCCCTCCTTCTCTCCTATTCTCCGAAATTGGGCGAAAATTCTCCAATCGACCGGAAGAGGAAGTGGAAACGAACCATGAAATCCTTCCCCTCCCCCCATCGACCCACAGAAACGCATTGATGCCAAGCCCGAAGCATGGAAAGGAGAATCCTCTGACGTGGTCATCCCCCTCCCCCCCCCCCCCTTCCCCCTTCCCCCTTCTCACAACGATCCCGAGACAAAAGTTGGAAACAGATGGGACCAAAAACCAAAGCACCTCGAAGGAAGAATTCAAAGAGAGAGGGGGAAAAAAACAAGCTCTGTCTCGGTGTCCTTCCCACTTTGCTGTGCAGGAGGAGGGAGATTTCATTCTCCTTCCTCTTCTGTGAGATGTCAAAGAGAGGGAAAGGGGGGGGGGGGGAGGTCTCACCGCAAAACCGAGGGTGGACCGAGGGATCGACTCCGTCCTTCCTTCATTACCACCCTCGATTCTGTACACATCCACTCTTTCCCTCTCCACCCTGTCCTTCCACCCGAACAAGAGTCTTGAAAGGAAGGAGAGGGACGGAGAAGGAGGGTTCCACCTTTCCTCCAATAGAACGGGAGGAAAGGGAGTTCTCCCCCCCCCCTCCCCCCATTTTCCCCCAATCTTCCACCCAGGTCCCTCTTTCGAACCTAGTGGTCTCCTTCTTCTTCTTCTTTTCTACCATCCCTTGGTGTATCGAAAGGAAGGATGGATTCCGTGCGGAAGGAAAGCTTCCCTATCTCGTCTTTGAATCCAAGTGGTGAACAGTCAGGTAAGGAGAACGTGGCAAGAGGAGGGAAGAGGAAAAGGGTGACCGAAGAAAGGGTGAACCAAGTCCCCCCCCCCCCCCCCCACTCTTGCCTGCTCTTCGAGACGCAAAAGCGGACGATGGGACTCGAAGAAAAGCTTCCTTTCACCCGATGGTCATCCATCTCTCCCTGAAGAGTTTTTCTTTTTCCCCTTTCTCTTTTCAACTCTAAATTTCGTGCCTTCAGGGTAGGGTGGTGGTACATGCACAGTCGGTCCATCCCCTTGCTTTGGTGGACGACTTGGAATTGTGGGATGGAAAGGGGGGGTAAGGATCGGCGTGTCGATTGCGTATGGTGCGAATCTGTGGGATGCGAGGTGAACGGGTTGGGATGTAGAAAGAATGGCGGGAAAGGATGGGTGGGCGGGGACCGACGGACGTGCGAAACGCTTGCTCTCAGAACCGTACACGAACAAGTCCAGCATGATGGGGGGTGGGGGGGGGGGGGGGGAAACAAGCTCGCCCTTTAGCTTGAAGCCCTTCGTCCCTCCCTCCTACCCCTTCCCGTAGGTCCAACTACGGACTACTCCCATTCCCTCCTCCATTCTCCACCACCGAGCTCAAGGTGGATCCGATCGGGTTCTCCACGTTACCCTCCTGCTGGTATGCAGGTGGGGATCCCAAGAGGTTGGATCCACCTCCACCGCCTCCCAGCGAAGTGTTGCTCCTGTTGCTCATCCTCGAGCTCCTCGAAGCGGTCCTGGTCACGTTGCCGAAGCCTGATCCCGAGGCGTCGACGGATGGGTTCCTGTTGGACGAAGGGCTTCGGCTCTTGGTCTTCGTGGAGCCGTTCGAACCTACGAAGCTCAACCTCCTGTTGTTGCTCGACGAGGCGGAGGATCTCCTCCTTCCTCTCGAGCCACCTCCTACACTACCTCCGTTCACACCGCCACTGTTCATCGAGGAGGCGACGGATGGCGATCGGGTCCTCTGCAAGGGTATCTCGCCGATCTTACCGTGATGCCTGAAGAGGTCCGTGTCGAGGCTACTCAGGGGCTGAGTCGGGATCAGGTTCCTTTCCTGCTCCGAGAGGTCGGCCAGCGACATGCCGCAGACGCAGAAGGCGTGAGAGGGTCCGTGGATTTGGATCCCCGTGTTAGCCCAGGGTGCGTTCGGAGGTAAGGTGGTCGGTGCGCCTGGCTCGCCGATGTGGGAGATTCCGATGTCGTAGGGCATGTTGACAGGCCTCGAAGATGAGTCCTCGGCAGAGTAAGCCGGCAGCGTCACGGCGTCGTAGGCGCAACAGCAACTAGGGATGAGGATGGGTTGCCTCAGGGCAAACACCTTGAGCCTCCTGTCCCTGCTCTCCTTGTCCTTCTCCCTCTCCTTCTCGTCAGGCGCCGGCAGACTGGGATCCCTGCTGTGGACGATCTCGACGACGAGCGTGTGGCTCATCCGAATGCTGGCTTTCGAGCCCGCCAGCGTGCTGGCTCTGATCACGTTGTCGTCCGGTATCCGTGCGATACCCTGGACGGTCCAGGCGTGGTCGTTCCCCGCCGACCTGATGAAGCCCTCGTTCCTCTTGCCGTCTCCGTGACCGCTGTCCGGGTTCTTGGGTGGGACCCAGCCCTTCTCGAACATCTTGTGCCGTTGCGTCGGTACCACCTGCTTCCCCTTCCTCTTGGTGTGGAGCTCGATCGTGGTCTCCAGGGAGACCCTCACCAGGTAGACGATCAGGTCTTCTGGCGGCGCTGGGCTGTTGATGTCGATGTTGAAGACGCCGCCGACCGAGATGTTGTTCGAAGTGCAAGAGATCGAAACCAGCCCGACGGTTGGATGGAGGTCATTGTAGAGGACTGTCAAAGGTGTCGGCCCACCATCAGGTGAAGGATTGACTGTCGCGTGGGGAATGAGAGGGTTTTGGGGACGGCATGCGCGAAAGACCCGAAGATAGAAACATTCAATCAGCTTACTGAGGTGAGATGGAAAGGAGAATCGATCGCGAAGGCACTGACGGGGCATCGCCGCAATCCTTGCCCTCAACTCACCCATCGGAAACAGATCTCTCCAACATTCTACGTTGCTTTTCGCCCTTCCTGCCCCTATCGCTGTGGCCTTGATGATCCACCTCACCTTGCCATAGGTGGAACGTTCGTAGGGCGGTGCGTCGCAAGGAAGGATGAAGGCGAATTCAAATCTTGGAGGAAGGTATTGGGGGAAGGGATGGGGGCGGGATCAGTCGATCATGACGAGGAGAGCAGTCGGAGAAAAAGTAAAGGAGAAAGCGAAGTTTGCACAGCATCCATCCCTTTCCACCTCCCGGCAGTCTCTTCGCTGCACTCACCCATGAACGCCTTTCTGGAGCTCGATCCCGTGCTCTTCAGGCTTTTCCACTTCCCAGCTCGTCTCAGGGTCGTTCTCATCCACCGAGGAAATGTCTCTCCTCTTGCTGGCCGGCCTCTTTCCCTTGTCCTCGGCCGCTCTGCTCTTGCTCCTGGCGCCCTTCCTGCTCCCGAAGAAGTGGATGTCGTGCGGCCAGCCGACGGAAGAGCTTCTGTTGCCACTTCTAGCGGAGCCACTACCGCCGTTGGATCCGTTGGTGAGGATGCCGCCGCCAGAGGTGCTTCCGGTCCTTCTCGATGTGTCCACGGTGCTCATGCTCCTCTGCGAGCTGTTTCCAACCGCCCTCCTGCCGGAAGGTTCGATCGAGAGAGCTCGCCTGGCATGGGCAGCCAGAGCGCTATCGAGCACGTTCTCAACCTCGGACTCTGGCGTCTCGGTGAAGGGGGGTGGGTCCTCGCGTGAGACGGGGGCGGCGGCGCTGGGTCGGTCGTCCGGTGAACGAGCCCTACGGTTCTTGGATGGGGCCCTCGAATTGCTCCTCGAGATCGAAGGCGTCCAGATCCTCCTCCTGGAAGGCCTGCTCTGGTTGGCTTCGGTGTCAGTCTCGTCATCGGTGAAGGTAGGTGTGCCAGGGATGCTGGGAGGGGTCGCCCTCTGAATCGGCCTGCCTCTCTCCGAAGGGGAGGGAGCCCTACTACCTTGCCTGCTGCTGGAGGGGCTCGGACTGTGACTGAGGACGGTGGTTGCCTTGCCCATGTTGGAGGCCAAGGCCCTCCCCCTGCTCATGGCTCTAGCCATGCTGGCGGGTAGGCTACCGCCCGGGCTGGATGACCTGAGGCCGTGGGAGGAGGAGGAGTGCATCCCACTGACAGAGGGCCCGACAGCCTGTGTTCTGCCCCTGGAATTGTCGGTGTCGGTGGATGTTGCGGAGGATTGCTGCTGCTGTCGACGCTGAGACCGAAGGGAGGGGAACTCGGGCTGGTTGATGCCGATCTCGACCACTTTTTCCATGACGATGGAGTCTTCCCAGGACATGGGGGTAGGGCCGAGAGTGGGGTCGAGGATGGCGATGGTCTGGATCGCTCGAAGTCGGACCCTGATGCCGGCAATGTGCCTGTGGGTGGGCACGTAGAGCTCGACAAGGCCCCTGACGATCTCGTCATTGGCCTGAGGGGGTCTGTCGTGCTCTGATGGTAAAGGGTAGTTTGGAGGGTGGAGGAAGACGGCGTTTTGGAGGAGGTGGAGTTTCATCTCACATGGTTGGAACAAGGAGGAGAACATGGTCTTGGCGGGTGACTGTCGTTATTGCTATTCTCGCAGTGGTGGTGGTGTTCGATGTCGAGGAGTCGAGAGGTCAGATGCTCGCTTTCTCGGCCGAGCTGGATTGGGGATGGATGTCACCTTTTTAACCTTTGGGTGATGAAGATGTTGATATCGATGGAGTTGAAGGTAAAGGAAGGTGAAGGCAGGAGAAAATGATGCTTGGGAGAGTGAAGGCGCACTCCCCTTGGTTGGAGGTAAGGGAGGAAGGGGTTGGATGGGAGGTCAGAGAGGCAGAGCCATGGAGATGGAAATGAAAGCTAGGGTTGAGAGAAGGTTTGGTTGTCCGAGCCACCTCCAATCGGCTTGAAGCCACCAGGAAAGGAGGTTTTGAAAATGTCGACCGGGTGCCAATCTCTTACTTGGGAAGGATCCAAGGTGAAGAGCCAAGGTGGGACGGAACAGATAGACGCCGCCACCGCCGCCAACGAGACCCGAAGAAGGGGAGAGGTAAGGAAAGGGGAAGGTCGTGGTGGTGATGGGAGTCGACACGTTGGATGATCACAGGTGGGAAGGTGAAGAGGGAAGGTAAGGTAGTTGTAGGTAGGGAATGAGGAGGAGGGGAGGAGAAGAAATGAAGGTGAAAAAGGAGAAGAAAAGGAAAGAAACAGAAAAAAAAACCCTGACCGGATTTGGACGTCTGCGTGGTCGATTAGGGTTACAGCGTGCGAGTTGGGAGGGTGAAGTGAAAATGGTGAATTCAGTTTTTGGATGAAGATGTCCTCATACGGGCGAGTGGGTGGATCAGAGTCCATCCCAAACTTGCCACGAACAAGGAGAGTTGTAATCGTGTAGGGTGCGTTGGATTCGAATCCTACCGCGTGGGTTGATAGCTAAAGAAAGCCACACTGACTCCCCAAGTAACCTCACTAAAAAGTTAGAGAGAATGCCGGACTAGCAGGGAATAACGAGCCAGCCCTTTCTCACCACTTTACGGATCCCAACTCTGATCTTGCATCGGCTCAGGTCAGACAGTGGTGAGTGACATTCGGTCGACTGACCCTCTCTCGGTCTTGCGAGGTCTAGGTTTAGCGAGTGACCGATCCACCAACCTCAAGACAGTCTTAGCTACACCTAGAGAGACCAAGTAGTCATGGCTTGACTGACCACGCTCGCCTCCCGAGTCTGAGTTGGCAGCGCAACATTGTCTCATGAAAGCGAAGACAACGGCGAGGCTTCAGGATTCGATCAACGGTCATTCTCAACCAACCGCCTGAGGGGGTCTCCGAGAAAAGCGTGAGGTTCGGGTTTGTTTTCAGTGTTGTCGGAATCGAACATGGCCAGCCAGCAATCCATCTCACCGAGAAATCAATATCAAAAATAAAGAAGGATAGGAGGAAAATAATAATCAGAAAAACCAGAACGGGGAGGGGGTGAAAGAGGGGTGGACGTGCTCCTTTGATTCGCTCCTCTTCCTTAGACCAACCAGCCCCCGCCCACAAAACGCGCATGAATAAGAGAGGGTGCAACACCGATCCATGGGATGAAGCGCCCCCCAGCTTGAATGACCTAGACCCAGCCAGACCTTTTTTTTTTCTTTTCTTTTCCTTTTCGAGTCATCTTAAGGCTGGTCGGATGCTCACCAAAGGAAAAAAAGGTAACCATCCTCCATCCTCATCGCCTTCAGGGAAGGCTAAGACGGGTCAGCGTGTCATGATCGAATCGTGGCTTGGGATGCGATGAAAGTCGGAATGGGTCGTTTGCCGAGAGGACGTTGTTCGGAGTGTTCACACACACCGACAATCATGGGGTTCCCTTCTCGACCGAAGGGTGAGAGGAATCCGAACCCGCATGGGATGCAAGCCAAGGAGAGAAAGAAGAGGACGAAGAGCAAGGAGAGACGAAAATCGCGCACAGGCCCCTCGAAAGCAGTAGTCAGTCAGTCAAGTTCACCACACTCGTGACTATCAAAGGCTCTTGTCTGGCAGTTTTAGTCAAGCTTTAGTGAAGGTAAGAGAAGGCAGTGGAGAAAAGAGACAACGTAAAAAAATAAAACTCCACTCCAGGGTGGTTCTCAAATCGGGAACCCTCACCATCGCTATCCACTTGCAGAGTTCGCCACCCTCCGTTCTTTCTCTCCTCCCCTCCTTTGCTCACGATCACCATGGGGAACCCTCTCCCGTCAAACCAACCAGCGTTCAACACAATCCACCAGAAAGCGATGGCCAGCGACGACGACCCCGCCTCTGCCAGGCAGAGGGCCCTCCAACTCATGCAGAAGAGCAAGGAGCTAGAAGACGAGATCCAGGACCAGATGCAGATCCTCAAGGCCAACAACGCCACGCTCACCTCGCCCTTGCTCGACCCCCAGGGCTTCCCCTTGGCCGAACTAGACCTCCCCACCATCAGGTCCGCCAGGTCAAAGATCATCATGCTCAGGAACGACAACAACCAGCTTCGCCAACAGATCGCTCTCCTCCTTGAATCCGCCTTAAGCGCGAGCCAATCCCAACCAGCCCTCAAGCAAACCACCGCCGTCGATCATCTTCCTCCTTCCCCTTCTTCCCACACCAACAGGAAGCCTTTCGCCAGGGTCAACTCGGTCGTCCAAGGGAGTCCCTCCTCAACCGCCGGTCTCCGGGAGAACGACCTGATCATCCGGTTCGAGTCGTTAGACTCCTCCAACAACGATCGCCTCAGAGCTTTGCCCTCGGTCGTCACGGAGGGAAGGACCATCCAGCTTCTCATATTGAGGAACAGCTCAGAAGAGGTTGGGCTGAGTCTCACACCTAGATCCGACTGGGGCGGAAGGGGACTCCTGGGGTGAGTCTTGGTCTTTGCTTTGCTTCCCTCTTCCCACCTTCGTGAGCCCTTGAATCATTCATGCTCAGCGAACCAGGCTACAGTCTTACTAATCAAGCGAACCACACCACCCCCTTACTCTCGCTCATTCACATTCCCTTGATGTCAACCCTTCCATCACCAATCCAGCTGTCACCTCCTCCCGATTTGACATGCTGAGGCGATACCACGTTTCCATCCATCGGTCCGATTCCGCAACCTTACTGGGTGCAGTTTCGTCTCTCGAACAGAAAATCCTCTCCACTCGATTCCATCGTCTTTCTGGAAACAGCCGAGGCCATCATCCAATGTGTAATTGTACCACAGAGATCCCCGAAAAACGTCCCAATTGAACGTCCCGGTCGCTTCACAGCCTGGAGAGTTTTGACAGACCTTCCGTTCGTTTCGATTCCAGCAATATCGTTAGAATCAGCGAGTCCATGGAAAGGATGGGTTGGTTCCCTTCACCGCCTATCACCGTACATGGGACGCCTCTGAATGTTGGAAGGTCCTGTACCGGAGGATCCAGATCCTGATCCTGATCCCCCGCCTGTTGGATTGCTAGGCGATGGTGGGGTACCCTGCTGTCGAGGATCCGAAGGGGTTGCGGAAGAATAGCTCGATCGGGCTGGATCGACATTGTCAGAAGGTCCAGATCCAGATGAGGAAGTGGAGGAGGATGGCGCTTTGCCTTTTCTCCGATATTGGAAGCTTGCGTTGCTTTCACCTCCACCTTCTGTACCTCGGCCACCACCGTAGCTTTTCCCGTCATCTCCATCGCCATCACCATCGCCATCGCCATCGCCATCTCCGCTGGGAGGCGAGGAACTCGAGCCAGCAGCGCTGGGCCACGATGAAGGAATCTGAGGAAGAGTGCCATAAGAGAGGTTTTTGATCGACAATGGGATCGCAGATGGTGGGTTCCCATAGCCGCTGCCTCCTCCACCACCTCCACCACTCCCATCATCAGGATCCGAGAAAGAAGAGGAAGGAGAGGGGGAAGACTTGAACCGGTCGAGTTTTGAAGGGTCAAGGTTCTCAGGATCCAAAACACCACCCTCGCTTGGCGCAGATGGCCTTTGTGGACCGATGCCGATTCCTGAGGCTCCTGCAAGTGGCACGGGAGGGGGACTTTTCGAGTTCGGACCATCGCCTCCATCTCCATCACCTGGAGAGGTACCATATCCTTGGCCTTTGCCCTGTTCTCCTCCGTAAGCGTAGGATCCAGAGGTCCTGCCGTCCTCTCCTTGTCCAGGATCGCCTTCGCCGTCATAATTGGAACCGGTCGCGACACCACCCCATGCTCCGGATCCTCCTCCTCCACCAACACCACCTCCTCCGCTGGATCCGGGGTACATTTGCAAGGGAGATGGGCTGTTGATGTGCAGACCATCGTTCGAGGCTGGGGAGGGAGGATTGGTGGGGTCAAGGCCCCCTCCTTCTCCTCCTTCTCCTCCTCCTTCTCCTCCTCCTTCTCCTCCTCCTCCTCCTCCTCCTCCTCCTCCTCCTCCTCCTCCATTGCCCCAAGGCTGTTCGCCGCTTCCTCCTTGGCTATCGTAAGGTGGATTGCCATCACTCTTACCGGGGCTGCTACCCCAACCTTGACCTGATCCATCATCCTGCCCGTGGAAGGGAGGGGTTCCATAGCCATTGCCCCCAAACCCGCCCAAGCCTTGGCCTGGCCCGTTGTCTCCCTGGCCTTGAATTCCAGCTCCTTGATCGCCTTGGCCATCATAGCCACCACCGTCGCTCGTACCCGGGCTGCTACCCCAGCCTTGACCCGATCCGTAATTGCCCTGCCCATTGTAGGGAGGGTTTCCATAGCCGTTGGTCGTACCACACGGTCCCCAGCCCTGACCTGGCCCATCGTCAGGAGGGGGGTTTCCAGCGCCTTGACCATCATCACCATAACCTTGACCACCCGACCCCGAACCGCCGCCGACACCGCCAATGCACGATGGGTCACCAACACCCCCAGGTCCCTGACCTGAAGTAGGATCGAAACCCGGCGGCCCCCAAGGATAGGGTTGAGTCCGAGAAGGGGGAGATTGCTGCCCAGCCCCTTGGAATTGCGGATCCCACGGGCGTCCAAAGGGGTACGATCCTGGTCCTCGACCACCACCACCTCGAGAGTTTGGAACTCTTTCCAGTCCGGGACCCATACCTTGATGCGAGGTAGGATCGATTCCTTCTCCGTTGTCAGAATATCGTCCTTCCCCTCCTTTTGCTCCTCCACTAACACTGCCATCACCGCCACCTAAGATACCAGGATCATATTCACCACCGCCTCCTTGCCATTCTGCTGATCCCCCACTATTAATATCATCTCCGTTACGACCTAGGACACCATGACCTTCCCCTCCTCCTCCTCCTTCACCTCTACCACCAACAAAAGTGATGGGAGCAGCCATCACCGAGGATGATCCGCCAAACCTCCACTCTTGCCCGACCTCCCTCCTGGTAATCATGATCGCGGTCATGATCGCCAACCAAAAGACCGTCAACGTCGAGTTTGGATATTTCCGAGTGGTCTTCGTCATATTGTTTGTTTCGTTTCGTTTTTATTTATTTTTCTCCACTAATAGCGAAAGGTGTCCTGCTCTTTCCCCCTTTTTTCTTTAAGGAAGGTAGAGGGAGGAATCGGTGAATGCTAAACCTCAGAGTTCCAGCTCTGTCTCGTTTCTTGATGAAGAGGGAAGGGGGGAAGGGCGAACTTGCTCCAAGGATGGGGAAAGTGAAGAGAGGAGGTGAGAACTTTCTTCTTTTTTTAAAAAAAAAAATAACTCGACCTGCGAGTGATGAATTTATGAAACCTTTAGCAAAAGGGGGAAGGATAGGGAAGGGGGAAAAGGAAACCTTTTTTTTCCCACTCCCTTCTTGGTTCCTCGTCTAAGGAAGAGGTTTCTGAAAGGGTGAATCCTTGGGGGGGAGGGGGTGGGGGGGTTGGAAGCATAGGGAGGATGGCTCTTTATGTGAAGTGAATCAACAAATGTTGCCAGTATTTTTTTCTCTCTCTCTCTTTCTACGCCTTTCCTTTGAGAAAGGAGGCGGGCCTGGATGATGTAGGAACCCTCTCCACCCCAACATACCATCTCGGACCCTCTCGGAGGGAGGTTGAGACTTCCTACTTTTCCTTTTGACTAACCCCTAACGGAAGAAAAACGAAACCAGAACCGGTTTTTTTTTCCGGTCAAAAATTGAGAGTACGCCCCATTCCTCTTCTCCCCTCAGTGATTCCT
Organism: Violaceomyces palustris; assembly: GCA_003144235.1. NCBI lineage: Eukaryota > Fungi > Basidiomycota > Ustilaginomycetes > Violaceomycetales > Violaceomycetaceae > Violaceomyces > Violaceomyces palustris. The sequence continues at coordinate 6,037 of KZ819742.1, read as the reverse complement.
ACTTGGGGGAGCACGTTCCCGAGGGACGCGGCTTTCTCATGGTGATGAAGGGGGGTGGTTTACGGAGTATCGTTTCGAACGAAGCTCCCGAAGAAAGGAGGGTGGTTTCGACATCCCCCCCCTCCCCCCTTCCCAAGAGATTCCAAATTTCGGAGAGGTGGAGGAGATTTGGATGATGGAGCTTGACCTCCGAGAGGGGAGTGGAAATGGGGATGGGAGAGAAGACCGGAAATAATTCAGCAAGGACGGAGGATCCGGATCGGAACTTGACCCCTTCCCCTCCTCCACGCTACTTTGAAATCGGGACGTCGCAGATCCGCTTCACCAAAAACACATGGGACGGACGGAGCAGCGGAGGAAAGAAGAGCTCATTTCATTCAAAGACGGGTATCTTATTCCTTTGTTTTTTTTTTTCTCTTTCCTTACCCCTCCCCCCCTTCCCTGTCCCGTGAGAGGAAGAAGGAGGGGGATGTTGTGAGCGGTGGTTTACTCTACAAATATACAGTGCTCAAAGTGCAGAAGAAGAGGGGGAAAAGAAATAAAGGGGCGTTGATCGGAAGGGGGAACATGGTAAGACTTTCGTGTGGGGGTCGTATCTTTTGAGAAGTGGGAATTTCGCAAGCTTTGAAAAGAGAGGTTTGGCAAGTTGAGGAAGGGAACGTGGTTCTCTCTTTTGGGTTGGTGCGAGGGTGGGGGGGAAGGGGTAACCTAGATTTCGAAAGAGTCTTCTTCCTCCTCCTCTTCCTCTTCGACTTCCTCCTCCTGATCCTGTCCTTCCTCTTCAGATTCCGACTCGGACTCTTCCTTGCGCCTGATTGGATGCCGAGGTTCGAAAGGGTAGGAAGGAGGGCGGTTGAGTAGAGAAGGAATACGTGGGTCGGGAGGGAGAGAGGGTTGAGTCAGAGAAAAGCCCGAGGGATGGAGAGAACGGATCTTCACTTCAAACGAGGTGAGATGGACCACCGTGAAACCCCAAAGACTCACCTGGACTTCGAAGCCCTAGCTTTGCTTCCACTCGATCGACTTGGTCTCGAACTCTTGACGTTCTTCTTCTTCGAACCAGCCGAGGGAGGCAAGGTCTCACCATCTTCCGAGATGGGGAAACCGAGGGATTCGAAGAAGGACACCATACCTTCAAACTCTGGCCTCTTGAGAACCTCGCCAGCTTCCTCCCTCCTATCCTTGCTAGGCAGGGAGTCGGGATAGGTCTTCACGATCATGTTCTCCCACCTTTCGAACGAGTTCCTCGTCACGGCGTCTTCGAATGGGTTAAGCTTTCAAATCGTAGGACGGGATGGAAGTACCCAAGAGGGTGTTTTCGGTGGAAAGATCGTAAGCACGAGCCTCACGATGCCTCTCCTGCGCCAGCTCCTTGACTTTGTCGTTAGGACTCACCTCTTTCAACCTTCTGCCGAGGAACATCAATTGCTTGACCTTCCACTCCTCCAGATCGTCCGGCAGGTAGAGTTTGGAGAGGAGTTGGCACATCACCTTTCTCTCATCCCTGTCGTCGATCTTGAACATGGCCTGGATCAGGTCTACAGCTACGTCCACTTGGATGGCGGTGTCTGGTTGTCGACCTTCTGGAAGGCTGTTTCGTTTATGAACGGCCCACCCGCCGATGAGATGAGGTGGAGAAGATGAAGAGGTATGTGGGGGTTCGCCCTATTCTTTAGTCGAAGGATCCTCCCCATCTCCCTCTCAACAGGAAACGTGGAAGAACTTACACAAGTTTGGCTGGATCCGTCCATTCCACCAGCTGCATCCCAACTTGGTGGGGCGTTACCATCTCCTGATCCTCCTCCATCTCCTGGTAGACCTCGGTGAGGACCTGAAGGATGGGTACAAAGACCTTTTCACCCAAAGTCGAATCGAGCGACGCAAGTTTTAGCATCCGGTACAGATACAGGTACGCCACGACACGAACGTTGAAAAGCTTCATCGACCTCTACTCACCCTCTGAAGTCTCCTCTGATTCGCGACCGAGGAGCAGCAGTACACGGGTAAAAAGTAGCTGAGGCATTGCCTCAGCTCCTGATTCTCGCACGTCTCGGGACTCATGTAGACCAAAACCAGGCTCTTCAACGCCTCGTCGTCTTGCACCATGCCAATCAGCATCAACTTGGCCATCCCTTCGCTGGCAGAGCACTGAACTCTGGCATCGTCATCCTCCAACATGGAGAGGAGGTAGTTCGTGATCTGTTTGACAGCCACCTCTTCGCCCGAGGGGTTGCGCGAGCAGAGGTAGTTCAATCCGTGGACGATCAAGAGGTCAAAGACGCATTGGATCGACCTCAACTTGATCTCTTCCTTGCCTCTCTGGACTTGATCGAGGAAGAGGGGGAACGTGTCCAAGGCCAACTTCTTGTCCAGCAGACAGCAGAGCCCGAGGCAGGTCAGTCCTTGCTCTCTGATCCTGGCGTCCTTGCTCCGAACGGCGGGCGCGATGAGTTGGGGGATAAGCCCGTGGAATGCGCTGTTCTCCTGCAGAGCCCCTATGACCCTTTCCAACATGGCCCTGACAATCGTCAATCGACGAGATTCCAACGCTGCCTCCATCGGTGTCGGCTCTGGTTTCGGCTCGAGAGCCTGAAAATGAGGCGCCATTTCCGTTTTCCGTGTCAAAGCAGAGGGAGATTTGGGCACCGGTCAGCGATCCTTCAGGAGCTTCACTTCCCATACCGTGATCTCTGTTCAAGTGGATGAGGGAAGCGACTCACTTTTTCAGCAGCCCGGGCTTCCAACCGATCCTCGTCTTCCTCATCAAAGTCTCCGACCGTACTCTGCTTCTCCGAGCTGACATCTCCATCGCCACCTTCCAACTCCTGGACGATCTCGACAATCATCCTCATAAAGTCCCTCTGTCCGTTGCTCAACTTGAGCAGGACATCGAGGCAAGAGGGGATCAGATCTTCAGGTAGCAAGGGGTTAGAGATCATCTCTCTCACCAGTCCGAACATCTTTCTCCTCCCGATCTCGTCACCGTAGTCGGCCGACATAGCGATTCCCAAGAGTTGAGAGAGGATAAAGGCTCCGTTCGCCTTTGCAGCCGTATCGTCGTCCTCTTCGGATTCCAGCTTGCTGATAAGGTCTTGGTATTCCTTCTGGATCTTGAAGGCGAGGGCTGTGACCAGTGGAAGGCACTCCTCCAACCTCACATCGTCACCTTTGGCTTTGCAGTGATCGATGAAGACGCGGGCTAGGAAGGTCGTCTCCGGTGTCAATGACATCCAGAAGGTGTCTTGGTCGAAACGGAGCTGAGAGATGATCTGGGGTTTCGATTCGAAGATGGATTGAAGCGCCGCTTCGGCGTTGGACGACTGCGTCATGTCGAATTGGTTCAGGAACTGAGATCGCAACGGGAGAAGAGAGTCAGTAGAGGAATTTGAGCGTATATCCCAAGGCAGCAGAAGTAGGACTCTTGTCTGCGTATGCGATGTGAAGGGAAGGGCCTTGGTGGTTGAAACATGCGTCGTCAACACTCACGGCGATCAAATCACCTCCAACGCTGTCGATCCAAGTTCCGACGAGCTTTCTGGCAGCCCTCTTCACGCTAGCCTCCCTCTCTCCCAACCCTATCCTAACGACCTCCTCGGTTGTCAGACGGTCAAGGCCGAATTTGGAGCTTCCTGCGGTGGGAGCTAACTTTGCGCTTGATTGGAGCAGTAGGGTTAAGGATCCCAAGTAGACGCAACGCCGGTTGATGGGATCCACATCTCGAAGACGCTCGACGATGAAGGGGAGAGTGGACCTTGTGGGGGTCAGGTTGAAGAGGGCGGCTCTTCGTACCTCGCTATCGATTGAAAGGTTGAGGAATATTGATAAACGAATCCACACGTTTGAGCAAGCAGGCGTAGCAGATCGATCGATGAGACAGAAACACGTGGGGAGGAGAAGAAGGAGTACTCACGCGCTAGGGTCGAACCTCAACGTGTTGATCAGGACCTTTTCGACATCATCCTCATCACCGTCTTCATCCTTCTCCGCATCTTCATCTTCCGAAGCCTGCAGCTTGGCAAGAGCGATGATCGCTTGAACCCGTACGGCGGATTCCTTGTCTTTGGCCCTGGCGAGTAGGAAAGTCTTGAGGCTCTGGAAAAGTCCCTCGCTATCGGAGAGGAGAGCGTTGGTAAGCAAAGGGGCATTGGTAGTGGTGGTGGCAGGGGAGGAGGGAAAGGAATGCAGAAGGAGAAGATCTCCTCGTCAGTCGATAGGATTCTCTGCCAGTGGCGCTCAAATCAGAGGTCTGGTCAATTTGCTTAGTCGACTCACTCCAAGCTTTCGAGTCCGTTGATCAGGAGGGCTACACTACCACAGCATCTGAATCGGACGTTTTTGTTCTTCGAGCTGAATCCTTTGAGAAGATGCTTTAGGAGAAGAGATACGAATCGCGTGGCTGGGGTATCTTCCTCCTCCTCTTCGTCCTCCTCATCTTGGCCTGCTTGTTTCTTTGAGGGGGCATTCGACCTGGAAAGGAGTCTGAATTGTTCCTGGGCATCTGTTTTGACGTGGTGGATCGATTCAGAGAACGTTTTCAATCGTTCCGGAAGAGGGACATTGGGGTAAAGTGTGGAGGGGAGAGGAAGGGGAAGAGGATGAGAGAGATTAGGTCAGGATGCCCCGGTCGACACAAGGGTGTGTGACCAACCAAAAAAGAAAAAAAAACCCCTCTTTCGAACCCACAGGCAGCATATCCTGCGACAAACTTGGAGATTCTGTCAGCGTTAGCGACACCCTTCTTCACGGGAAGGACCCTGTCGAGACACTGGAAGAAGATTTCATTAAAGGCCTTCTCCCCCACGAGCCTGGTCCCTTTCGTGGATTTCTCGGTGACTTTGGAGGCGGAGAGGTGGATCCTGTGAAGGGAGACGATGTTCTTCCTGTGGTTCGCTAGCGAGTGCTGTGCCTGTTGGAAGTGAGGCGGAACGGTTTCGGCAAGGGTCTGCAAGATGGGGTCGGTGCTAGAAAGGGTGTTCGAAGACGATGATGATGGTTTTGGTAGTGTAGTGGTTGAGGCAGTGGCTGGCTGCTCGGCTTGCCTCTTCGCTAATGCGGTCGGCATAGTTGGAGAGAAGATGATGGGCGGAGGGGGAAAGAGGTCCTTGAATGCGGTCGAACGTCTTGCGAAGGGTGGCGTTGATTTCGAAAGGATTGGGAAGGGGGATGGTCGATGGAGTGAGGCGATGGTGGTGGGTACTTCGGATGGGTCGCGGTTGGGTGGTGAAGGCGGTTGAAGAAAGAGTGAGAGCGAAGAGAGACGAGGCGAGAGAAAAGAGCGAAATGAGGTTGATAGGAGAGATGGAGTGGTGGGAGTGAGTCGGTGGAGAGGAACACCATGTCATGTCGCTTGTCGGTGTTCTCCATGTTGTTCGAGTTCCAAGCTGGGAAGGACGCGACGTTCGCGTAAACGGTCACGTGACACCGCCGGATTCAGTCTCCCTCAACCTCTCCACTTTCTTTTTTTTTTTCTTCTTCTTCTTTCCTTTCTTCTCCTCCTCTCTCTTTCTCACCTCTCCGACCGGCTCTCCTCCTCAAACCCTCATCCCTTACCCCAAACAACGCCTCCTACTTTCAAGGTAGAAGGAGATCCATCCTCTCTCTCCTTCTCACTCCCTCTCTCTCCGCCCTCTTCAAAGGAAACCAATCCAGCATTCGAGAAAAGGGGGAACTTCCTTGACAGACCATGCCTCCCCAGCTCTTGTCCCGATCCCAGTCATCCTACATCCTCACGGGACTCACCCAATCGACGCCTCACAGGCAGGATAACCGAGGTTTACACTCCTTCAGGCCCATTCAACTTTCCATAGGTCATTCTCCTTCCGCCAACGGCTCTTCCAAGGTCAACTTGGCAGGAACGGAGGTCATCTGCGGCATCAAGGCAGAGGTCAAGAGCTTCAACGACCAGGACGAGGAAGAGGACGACGATCACCTTGGAACCGTGAACGAGGATGACCAGGCAGAACCAGGTGGAAGGATAAAGTGCTCGGTTGACTTGTACGTCCCTCCCTTTCCTTTGTCTTGGGGGGGGGGGGGGGGG
>KZ819741.1:28753-68161 GCA_003144235.1 Violaceomyces palustris | reverse complement strand
CCCCCCCCTTAGCCACCGTTCCACCTTCTCGCAGCCCTGACTGTCACCCGGACCTGTCTCCATCCTTCGTCATGTCAGCGTTCATCTATCCTCTTGCGAGCACGAGCACTGCCCCATTGTCCTTCAAGGGCTCGACCCTCATCCTTCCAGTCGTAAGCGTGGGATCTGCTCCCCAACTGGCTGTCGACCTTATCATCAACTCCAAGGACCTCGGCCTGAGAAAAGTTGCACGCATCGACCCAAACTACTGCCTTCCTTTCATTGGACCATCGGAAAGGATCCAAGCAAGTGGTTCGCAAGATGAGAACGACGTCTGCACAGCGCTAGAAGGTGAATGAAGATTCAACAGATCTCGATTGCGAAACGTCATCAAGCCCAAGCTGCCGAGCTCCAGGTTTTCTCATCTCTTCCCCGACCTTTTTCCATCCCATCTCTCGTATCACAGTCTTTCAGAATCTGGATGCGTTGACAGTTGTTCAACAAAGAAGTCCGGTGATCAAAGTGAGCCGTTCGCTTGCGGCTCCGAATCAGTTCGAGTGGTTGCTGACACAGTCCCCTTTCGACCTGCTAGTCCCAAGAGGCTCAGTTTGTTTCAGAACTACTTGCGTGGATACGGGATTCTGAGTTCAAGGAAGTTCTTGTGCTTTCAAGGTGAGCCGATCGCTGTCAAGCTAATGGTGCATCACGATGTTCAGAAACGCTCACGTTTGTCACTACTCCTTCCCCGTCCTAAGCATCGACGCCGCAGCGAGGACGGATGCCGAGTTTGAAACACCGTTGCTCCATCTGACACCCATAGGCCAGCCATCACGAGTAAACAGTCTGAGCGAGAGGCTGTCCAAGTCCTTCCCGGCTTTCGAGGCTCGGCCCCCCCCTTCTCATCTGGTTCCAAGGTCTTTCTCGTCCGCTGACGAGAAGCAGACTATCCCTCTGATCCCGGGAGGAGGACTTACTCGAAAGATCCTCCGAGCTGCCTCCTCTTCCGGCTTAGAGGCGGATACGGGTGCAGTCTTACTATTCTGCGGGGAGGGAGACAATAGAGGCGATGGTCATGCCCTCGCCAAGGTCGCTTGCACGCTTGTGGGATCACAACCTAGTGAGTGTCAGGAAATTCATTTCGCCTCCTATCTTCTTCCAACTGATCACGCCGGCCTACCCTTCCTTTCTCTCTTCTTTCATTGTTTCCCATTTCCCGAATCACTTGGAAACGCAGAGGGCGAGTTCGAAGAGCCTCCGAGCTGGAGTAGCCTGTTTGGGCAACCGATTGACCAATCGATGTTTGGCTGAGTGTAGATCCTTCCTTGATGATTTGAGAATCGCCGCGATGACCCACATGTCCGTGTTGAGGATGACTAGAAGGTGACACGAGAGGTATCCCCACTTTCCCTCCGCTTCCAAGAGACGTCGTGAGATCCCTATCACCACACGAAGGTTGTCGGAAGTACAGTCACAAGTGCCTTGACCAACTTTGATTGTGTTGGGTTGTCAGCGTAAGGAGACCCAAACGAGTGAGCCGAATGAAAGGAGAAAAGGTAGAGTGAGGGTGTTGTGGAGGAGGCTTCGTGGCACTGCATCTTTTGTACTCTTCCAATTTTTTTTCTCTTCAACATGATGCTTCTTTGCGATTTACGCGACTCACGCTGCAAGATCTGATCTCCGGCCTCGGAACAGATGTTCCTTTGCTTCTCGTTCCCAACCTGACCCTACCTTCATCCGCCCTGCCCACTCCTCTCTTCTTGTCTTCTCACACCCAACTATCTTCACTTTACCTCACTTCTCTGTCAGGATCAATCCATCACCACCCCGCCGCAGCGAGCTGAGACGGCCACTTGGGCGTCAGATCGAAGGTGTGAAGAAGGCACTAAGAGCAAAGTTGCTTCTCCCCAAGATCAGTTTGAAAAGGCAAGAGTAAGGATAGTCCCACCTTCGCACCCTTACCACACTTTCCCCAGAATGGGCGGTCCGCCTCGAACTTTACTCCACGTCACTCCAACCCTCCTCTTCTTCGCATGGGTATCCAGTTTTTCTCTCACATATGCCCATGAGCACCATCAGACGGGGCCCGCTGACAACAGGGTCCCGGTGGATTCAATCCTGTGGATTCACATCGCCTTGCAAGCCTTTACTTGGGTGATCCTCTTCCCCCTGGTCATGATCCTAGGTCTGGTCAGGCATCGGCTCCATGTTCCTCTGGCCAGCCTCTCACTCCTTTTGACCACGGGAGGATACTTCTTGGGTCATTCCCACGGCGGTAGGTCTTTCCCCCACACTGCCCACGGCACCATGGCTTCCCTCATGGTACTCTATCTGGCTGCTCAGACCGCCCTGGGAGTCTACCTGAAACTCCACCTTAAAATAGGGGAAAAGTGGGTGAGGCCATGGATCGTTTTGGCTCATGGTATCCTAGGCAAGTCCTTCCCGATCGTCGGCTGGGTCCAGGCGCTCTTTGGGATTAGTACCTTGCAATCCTGGTGCTTTGGAGGTCACCTTGGCCAGTGCCTGGCCCATTACATCATGGGATCGGCCTTTCAAGCCTATGCGCTGATCCTCCTGATCATGATGAAGGCTGGCGGAAGCTGGTTGGAGAGGAGGGGCTGCTCTCAGGAATGGTTCGATAGCTGGGTCATCATGATCTGGGGTGTCGTCAACACCTTCACAGAGCACCATGGCGGACCTTGGACTCACAAGGACCTTCAGCATACCCTCATGGGCGTGCTCTGGTGGGCTGGAGGGGCGGTCGGTATCTGGCTGAGCAGGGGTGGTAGAAGGAATGTCTTCCCTGCCATCATCATCATCCTTACCGGTTGGGCCATGAGCGCTCACGAACAGTCACTGGTGAGTATCATCTTTCGTTGGATCCTTGAAGAAGCTGCTGAATCCTCGTTCATCGTCGGTCCTTCTACACCTCATTCGCCCCTCGCCCTTCTTCTCCCTCACAAAGATGATCTCGACAAAGGTTCATTCCCTCTTCGGCTACTCCCTCATGGCAGCAGGGCTCGCGCGAGTCATCGAAGTCTGCTTTGTGTTGAAGGATCAGCCGACGGGAACCACTTCAGATGGCCGACCCAGCCGCGAATCTCCGACAGAGGCCCCAGAAAGCAGGGGCGAGGCCTGGTACCCCATCAAGGCCTTCCAGTACCTACCGCCTTACCTGCTCACAGCTTCGGGTGTCCTCTTCATGAGCGCGACCGATGAAGAGTTGAAGTGGGCTAACGATCGCGGCGTCGACCATGCAACGTGGGGCCTCATCGACTTCTCCGTCTCGCTGGCTATGTTCTTCTGGTTCAACGTCCTGGTCGATTCCTACATCTCCTTCGGAGGGAGGTACGGAGCTTCGAAATTCAGATCGAGGCAAATAGCAGGCGTGGCAGGTCTTAGCGGGCCCGAGGCGAGATTGGAGTACTCGAGATTGAGCGTGGAGGAGAGCCTAGGTCTGACCAGTGGCGGTCTGGAGATGAATGGTCATTCTCATGCCCCTGGCTCGGAACATCACGAGATGGGGCGGTTAAGGCCTGGCGCGAAGAACATCTCGGGCGCCACACATCAGCAGGTGGAGGAGGATGAGGGCATGGAGGCGAGGAACCATATTCTCTTCGACGAGGTCGATGATGACCCCTTTGAGGATGATGATGATGATCTCGATCAAAGGGAAAATGGGAAGAAGAGTCGTCGCTAGTTTGATCGCACAGATATCAGGACCCTTCAATACCAGAAGAAATTCTTTCCTTTTTCCGGGGTCACCGCTACCGGATGATCTTTCACACGAAAACTCGTTGCTTTGATCTCAGTCTCTTCTTCCTACAGCACGTATGTCAAGGTCTTCCGTTGTACTGTAGAGGTTAGAAGCCTTCAGATCATGAATGTGTCAACAATTTCAGCTTGCGATCGTAGCCGTCATGATAAAGAGATGTGATGATCCATTCGTCCTTTGCTGTGATCGTCACCGAGGTTCAGGTTTTACCTGGGCTCCCATATTCCTCTTAAGCCTTGCGCTTCGCCTCAAGCCGCTATCCTCTTGAGATGCTGACGCTGCGATTGGCTCCTCTTCTATATCATGTCTTGTCTCCCTCTTGATCCTCGTCTGTCGACTAGGGCCAGCGCGACCTGAATCATCCGTGAGATCTTGATCCCAGTCGTCTTCCTCTTTCACTTCGAGTCTGGCGGCAACGCCATCAAGTCTCCGTTCACGCTCTTCAGTATCCTCTGTGCCTCTCCCTCCTTCACCGTTCAGCTCGGGAGGATCTTGGCGACTTTGACGCCCGTCGTCATTGCTGACATTCCCCTCATCAGAGCCTTCCTCCGAACCTTCTATCTGGACAGCATCCTCATCCATCTCAAGATGAACACTGTCCGGAACTGTGTTCAAACGAGGCGACCATCGCGGGTTTTTGAAAAGAGGGGCATAGCAGATAAGATATCGGAATGTTAGAGCGAGAACCTCAGCGTCGAGATTTTTATTTTTTTTTGAAAAAAAGCGAAAATCGAGTTCCCTGCACTCACACCAACCGAAACCTCTTGCGTTGGAGAAGTTCACCCTCCACCTGCCACCGCCAACGTGAGCTCTGTCAGCGGGGCCGCTGAGACGATTCCCACCAACGTTGACTCCTCCACCCATCATCTCAATGACCTCGACACCTTCCTCGACCAACCTCTCCGCCTGCCTCCTGGCACCCTCCCCACCGTCACCCCTGTCAGAGATGGCACCCGATGATGAGATCACCCTCTGCCAAGGCACGCTCGGATCACCGAGGAATTTCAAGGCCGAACCTACCAGCCTCGAATCTTTGCATCCCGACCCACCCAAGAGGCGAGAAGAAGCGTGGAGAGAGAGAGAGAGAGAGAGAGAGAGAGAGAGGTGTACGTGTTTGTGTATATGAACGTCAAGGCTGGAAACGTAACGAAGAGATTCGTAAAGCGTCATGCCACAACTTGTTCGATCAAAGCCGTGAAGGTAGCCAGCCTAGGAGACTCACGGGAAGGGTGACCGGCGAGCTTGTGATTAGTTGACGGTATCGGAAGAAGGAGGAATGGATTCCGTGGCAAAGCAGCAGGGTCAGCCAGACGCTTGATCACTCCTTTCCCTCCCTTTGACCGTGTCATTTGACCGCGTCAAGCTGGTCCGGTCACCCCTGCTCAAGCGAGTAAGGGAGCGTCTGCGAGGAAGGGGGGACGGGTGGTGTCGAGCTTGGACGCTGGATTCACCTTGGCAATGTGACCGTAGGTAGTCACCTTTCCCCTTGGGATCAACCTGCATATCTCGTAGACCCTGGCTAGTGACACACAGAGTCGGTAAGGAAGGGAAGGGGGAAAGGATAAAGCGGGCGTGCGTGAAGCGTGCGTTTTGTTTAAAGACCTTGGGTTGGCTAAATCGAGCTAGGAGGGATCGGTACCCCTGTTTTTTTGGGCTTTGATTCGAAACCTCTGACCTCCCTCTCCTCACCATGAAACTCTTCGGGATTGACCCTGGAATTCGTCGTCGTCATTCCGGTGCGTTAGTGTCGCCTCTCCTCTTCCTTCACCCTTGTCGTCTCTTTCCTACGGTTATCCTAAGTTATCTTACGGTGACTTGGCGACGGGACACGATTCTTTTTCTGAGGGGGTTGATAGTTTTTGAATGTGAGCGTCAAGACCAACCTCGGAGCCCTGGCGTTGATGGAAGGAGGGTGAGCTTGCTTGGACGTGCTCCACACTTTGTGAGTGCTGTGACTTGTTAACCCGCATGGTGGGTATTGAGAATGTGCTTCATGTGGCCATAGTTTGCAAGCCTTAACTGAGTTCTGATCGATTGGTCTTTCCCTTTACATTGAGAATTTTATCATATAAATGACATGTGAACGTTGAAAGCAGCCGTGAACTCGAGTGGTCGTGTAGGAGATGGAAATCGCCGATCTGGCCTCTTCCTCTCTCGTACGAGATAGTCCCCCTTCAAGGAACCCCTCATGCAACATAGTCCCTTCTTTTGCCTAGGTTTCGAATTTTGTAGCTGGGAAGGGGGAAGCGAGGCTGGCTTGTCTCGATCCCGATTTCACGTCTGACTCAGCACTTGTCATCGCCATCCGCAACAACTACCATCCCTACACCATACCATCCCCATCCTCATACGTATTCCCATCTTCGTTACCATTCCCATCCGATCCGCTCTTCCTCTTAAAAGACAGCTCAGTCTTCACTCACCTCTTGAGCTTGAAAAGGTCACTTTGTGGTCCGCAAACATGCAGCAAGCTGGGCAACAGGACGAAGTGCAAATGCATCAGCACCAGGGTGGCGTCTACGGTGAGTAGTCAGGATTAAATAAGACACGCGGGTGGATGGATGGCTTCCCTCTCGGTCACTCGAGGATTACTAATGCTCACCAATCCCCACAACCCTTCACCACTCAACCTCTCCACCACATTCCCAATACTTGTCCACTCCATGTTCACCCTTCGTTGATCAACATGGGACCCCCTGTCACCGCATCGCATTGCATGATGTCGTCGCTTCCACATCGACGCCGGTCGGTCTCCCTGACTTTCAGTCCAGAACGAGTACGCCTCGCCGATAGATCCTCAGATCAGCAGCGTAGCAGAATCTGGTTCGGCGGACCCCACCTCCAGGGATCAGGAGGAATCGAACAAGGATGGCCAACACGATAGTAACCATCAGCAAGAGCACGTGCAAGAACAAAACCCTTACGAGATTGCCAAGGAACAGCTGGGCGCTAACCACGCGCACGATGCTTCGGCGCTTCACGCCGTGATGCAGCTGGCACAGGCAGCATCTCAGCAACATCAATATCAGCAGCATCTTGCGGAACAGCAGAGTCAGCAGCAACAAAGTCGCGAGGCTTTGCAGTCGTCCGACTATGTGGATGATCAATCCAGGCAATACGAACATCCTGACCATCAGCAACAAAAGTTGGATGATCCCAACCATCATCACCATCACGCACACCACGAGGCAGCAGGCTCTCCTGAAACCCCGGCAAAACGTGGAAGGAAGAGAACCGCGTCTACTCCTCGTTCCACCGGAGGAAGGGGCGGCAAAGCTGCGAGAAACGAAGAAGTCATCCAACCTGTTGAAGGCGGCCCAGGGCTACCTTTGAGTGGCCAGAACTGGAACGGATCACCGCTTGACCAGCAGCAGAGTTGGACACAGCAGCAGCAACAAGCCACGGGGTTGAGCGCCAGCACTCAGGTTCAGAACCCTCCCCCACCTTACGATCCATCTCAGAATCAGCCTGGCCCATCAGGTCTGGTCCAGGTCGGCGAGGGCCATCATTCGGGAGAGTTCAACGCAGCCGAGTATGGCGGAACCCCATCCCACCAGAGGATCTCGAGTACAGAAGGTGACCAGTCAATGACCTCACAAGAGCAGCAGACGCCTGACAAGGGTGGAAATCACAGGCAGTTGAGCACGAGCAAGAGAGCCGCGCAAAACAGGGCGGCCCAAAGAGCTTTCAGAGAGAGGAGAGACAAGTATGTCAAAGAGCTAGAACAGAAAGCCACCCAACTCGAGAGTGCCTTACGTTCGGCCGATGAAAATCGTAAGAGATACGCAGAGGCTGTTCAGATCATTGAAGGCCTTAGGCAAGACAACCATTCACTCCGAATCGCACTGTCGGCTCTTGGAGGCAATGTAGCCGCAGCAGCACAACCGCCCCCTACCCTGCAACAGCTTGCTGCTGCACATGCTTCTCAAGAACAGCAGCAAGGAGACGAGCAGTCATTCGAAAGGCCATCAGGAGACGCCACTGACGTCAACACCAGTTCGGTCAACGGAGAAGCACAGCAGTACACCGATCCGGCCCTAGGCTCGGAAGAGGCGGGGGTCACTGAGAATCCGTCATTGGACTCACTCAGCGCCGTAGCTGCTGCTGCCGCCGCTGCTGCTGCTGCTGCTGCCGCTGCCAACGCGAACGCTGAAGGACAACAAGAGCAAGAGCTTGGCAACACCGAGATTGCTTCCGCTCCTTCAACTGATCAAACGAGGGAGAGCGTCGTCCAGCAAAACTCGTATCCTCAAGCGCCATCAACCGCACACATGGAAGCACCCCCTCTCAAGGCCTCTCATGAATCGTCTGGCGTAGTCGTCGAAGAATCCAGTCGAGAGCAGCAAGACCGACCTGAAGAAGCGAATCAGCCACAGGACTCGAACAATGAGACAAGCCCATCCCAGTCACAATCCCAACCTCCTCAGGGCTACCAGAACCAGTACGAGGATCAGAATCAGGATCATCAAGAGAGTGGTAGCGCTGGCGGATCTGAAGAAGTCGCGACTTACTTGTAAAGGGGCTTCTCTCTCTCTCTCTCTCTCTCTCTCTCTCTCTCTCTCTCTCTCTCTCTCTCTCTCTCTCTCTCTCTCTCTCTCTCTCTCTCTCTCTCTCTCCCCCATCAATCCTTACTGCCTTCCCTCATACCTAAAAATCACAGTTTCAACGGAGCTTTCAAATCCTCCTTGAGTCGTGCGCTGCCAAAATTAGAAAATCAAGAAAAAAAAAAAAGAAGAAAGAACGTGCTTACTTTATTGCCCTGCTATGTTGTATTCCACCCATCCATCCTGTCGTTTCGATCCTGCTCGTCCCCGAACCTCGGAGCCCTTCATAACTTTAGGTACCTCTACCCCTTGCCACGAACTCGTCTCTCTTACGTCCGGCTCATCCTCTTGGACCCTCTGCCCCTCATGGATTGTGTGACCGAGAGATGAAACGAAGGGGGGAGGAGGGGGTGATAAAATATAATTTGGTTTTGAAAGCAAGATCGGACAGTACAAAGTGAAACATCCCCCACTCCGAAATCCAAACTCTCTCGATCGACGAATCTACGGACAAAGTCGGGATGAGGCGAGCTCTTCTCTAAAAAAAAAATAACGCAGGAGGTGGATGGGAGGATGAAACCAAACAAGAAGGGAAGAAAATAGAAATTCGGAAGTCGAGAAATAAAAATCCAAGCAAGTGAAAACGGATTGTTCACAATCAGTCCGGAACAGCTCAGGCTCTTACTTTGTCTTCAAGTTGGAAATGTCTCGAATCCTTCATTTCTTTGAAAGGCACGCTTACGAGGGGATCAGACTGATGGTCTCATCCATCTTGCCTCGTTTCCTTCAATTCGCCAACGAAAACCTTTTCTATGCGCCATGCTAAGCATTTCTTCCCTTGGGTCACATCAGACGGTCATGGATGAGAGTGGAAGGTCATGATGGGGATTTCGATCAAGGTTTGGGTCTGGTGACAGGGATGGGATTAGACTACAGAGTAACGACCAGGTGCACCTCCTGGGTTCCTGGCTTCGGCCTGTGGGTCAAAGAGAGGTAACGGCGAGGAAAGGGAAAGGATGAAAGGTCAGATGTATGCCAAGCGACCGTCCGGAAATGCAGCCTTCGTTTCCTCAGCACTTGACTTACCTCCAAAGCTGCTTGAGTTGCTTCCACCAGCAGCCTCTTGATCTCTCGGACAGCATCTTCGACCTGTTTCCAAACGGGAGCAGAAGAATTGTGATCGGAAAGGGGTTTCTGTGAGTACGGCGATATCCCCGCAAGATAATGTTGTTTTGGGAGCCAGGGGAATGAGTCTTGACAGCGAGATGACTTACCATGGACTTGTTGTTGCTCTCGATAAGCAGCTGCAACTTTGGCGGATCGCCAGGTTGAGGTTCTGTTTTGTCTGGATAGTAGACTCCCTTATTAGTGATTGAGGCTCCCGTGGTCGCGATGAGGTTGACCATAGCCTCTTTGTTGGTAACCCTCCATCTGGCCTTTTGGGGGAAGTCGTTGATGGGGACGATCGCGTGGTAATCAGTAGCGTCGGGGTCCTTGTGCTTCCTTTCCCGCTGCGATTCCTGGGCTTGCCTTTGGGCTTCCCTCCTCTCCTCGGCCTGAGCATTAATCTGCTCGATCAGCTTTTGCAACTTCGTCGTATCCGCTCCCCTAGCCTTTGCCGCCTCGAGGGCTGCCTGACTGGCTTTGAGAGAGGCAGCTGCTTTGGCCTCTCTCTCCTCATCCTTCTCGTCCGCCTTGCTCTTTTCCTTGGCGGCGCTGGTTTCCTCGGCCTTGTGCTTATTCTCTCTGACAGAGTCCGGAGCGGCGCCCTGCATGATCTCAATGTTCATGCTCTGGATTATGTTCAGCTGCTCATCCGATGCTGAGGCTGCCTTAGCTGGCTTTCCTTCGCCTGCCGATTGAGCATCTGCCCCCTTGCCATCTTCGCCTTCACCTCCCTCTCCATACGCGGATCTTTGAGCTTTCAAGGCCTTTTCACGATCAGTCTCGAGTCTCTCTAGTCCCTTGCCACCGAAACCGGATCCAGCAGCCTGGGCTTTACCAGCTGCAAGCTTCTCCTTGAAACCTTCGAGCAGCTTCTCCAACTCGGGAGGAACTGATACTTTGCTCGCTTTTAGAGCGGCAACGATGTCTTTGGCATATCGATCCTGCTGTGGCGTGATGAAGGTGATACATGTGCCCTTGTTTCCAGCGCGGCCCGTCCTCCCAGCCCGGTGCACGTAATCTTCCATATGGTTGGGGCAGTCATAGTTGATCACTAGCTTCAGCTGCTTAACGTCGAGGCCACGAGCGGCCACAGACGTAGCCGTGACGATTGGCACGATACCGGCCTTGAAGTCCGAGATGGTCTGATCTCGATCCACTTGCTCCTTGCCTCCGTGAAGGGACATGGTTACATAGCCTCTCTTTATGAGGTCTTTGAGGAGTTCATCCGCGGCTTCTTGGCGGTCGACGAAAATCAGCGTCCTGGCGTCCTTGTCCAGATTGTATGCCTCGCCCAAGATCTCGAGCAGGCGGTTGAATTTAGTCTCTTCTTCTCGGACTTCAACAATCTGTTCGATTTCCGCAGCAACTACGCTACGTCCACCAACCGTAATTTCTAGGGGCTTATTTCTGAGCACTTTGCGGGCCAGACTCTCCATCTGCTTGGGGAAAGTGGCGGAGAAGAGGACAGTCTGTCGATCTGGTCGGATGTTGTTAACGATCTTCATGACCTGTGGCTCGAAGCCCATATCAAACATGCGGTCGGCCTCGTCAAGCACCAGGTACGTGGTCCGACGCAAGTTAGTCACTCGACCAGAGTTGGCGGTCAGCAAGTCAATTAGCCTTCCAGGCGTCGCGACCACGATCTCCGCCGTCTTTTTCATCTCTGCGATCTGCTCCGAGATGGGCGCTCCTCCGTAGACGCAGGCAGCTCGAAGACCAAGGGCTTTAAGGAATGGCTTGCTCTCCCTGTAGATCTGCACGGCAAGCTCACGCGTTGGGGTCATGATAACACCGATGGGTCCCTCGAGGCTCTCCACGGGCCTCTGGTCCTTGATGTGCCGAAACATTGGCAAGAGGAAAGCCATCGTCTTTCCAGAGCCGGTCTTGGCTACACCGATCACGTCTCTTCCGGACATGATCGCCGGGATGGCCTGCGTCTGGATCGCAGTCGGAGCTGCGTAGCCGAGCTTGCGGATGACGTCCAAGCAGCTGGCGGGAAGCCCACAGTGTGACCACTTTGTCAGAGGCTTCGGGCAGTCCTTGCCTCTGACCGTGATGGCGTCCAGCTCAAGTCGGAGAACCTCAGCTTGCTCCTCAGACATCTCTGCGACTTCCGCCGGGGGATGATAAAACTCTTTGCGGAAAGGCTCGTAATCTATCTTCGAGTGGTCTACGGGAGGCAGATCCTTTTTCTTGATCTTTTTTGCAGCCAGGGCAATCAGGTCCTCTGCATTGGTTCCGACCTTGTCAAGCTCGTCTTCTTCCACTTTTTCCTCCTCACCACTACTGTACTCCTCACCGGTCAAAGTGCTGAGGGCCTTACCCTTGTCTTTGCCACTCTTTGCCAACTTTTTCTTGTCCTCCTCGTCCACTTGCTTCACCTCTGACTTTACCGAATTCATGAATGCGTCAAGAGGATCCTCCTCCTCGTCCTCATCCATAGCCTCGGCTTTCTTTGCCGACTGCTTAATGGCAGCAAGGACATCATCCTCTTCCTCTTCTTCATCGTCGTCGTCCCCTCCCTCCAGGTCCGACCCGGAACCGACTTTTCCGCCAGCACCGGGTTTGAGCAAGGGATCCATGGGCGGCAAAGTAAATCTCTTGAGCACATTTTTAGACGGCTGGTCCCCTGTATCGTCCATCGCGGACGCCGAGCCAACCTTTCCCTTTTTGAAGTCCGGGCGGGCCCTGAGACCTTTGAGCGCAGAGGCGTTGATGGTCGTAGGACCCTCTGGAATGACTGGCTTAGGTGGCAAAAGAGCCATTGATTGTGCTCTTTGCTTTGCTTCTTCGAGAGCTTTCTTAGCAGCTTGTGCCTTCCTCCAGGCCTCCAGCCTCAGTTGCGCAGCTGTTTTTTGCTCTCCGACTTGACCACCACTCGGGGCCGGTGAGCCGAGGGAGGGACTTGCGACGGGTGAGGGAGAGACCCCAGGGGATTTGGAGTTGGTTGCAGTACCGTTGCTTAGATTCGGGTTGGCTAGGGAGGTCGGGATGGATGGCTTTGGGGGTAACACATGACGGACTGTTGAAGCCGACATGGTAGCGTCAAGGTTCGGAGAAGCTTGAAGATCAGGAGATCTGCTCCTTTTCCTTGATATCGTCGGAACAGGGGTTTTGGAGCCCTCAGAATCTCGGACGTAGCCATGGTGAGTCGAAGCAACGTTGGGATGAGAGGGAGGTGGAGGGGGGCTCCTGATTTGAGAATCTCTGGAAGGCTGATACGCTGACAGTTTAGCTCCAGGTTGGTGTACGTCCCTAGACCTTGCCAAGCTTCGGTCGAGGTATTCGTCGGTTCTGCCCCAGGAGCCATTCCGATCTCTATCATGTGTGTCCCTGTCCCTGTCCCTGTCCCTGTCAGTGACTCTGTGCGGTGGGATGTCCTTCTCCCTTTCCCTCCGCCTTTCGTAATCACTTTCCCTGTACCTTTCGCGTTCTCGATCCCTGCGAGCTACATCCCTGGTGGAGCTTGGCCGATCTCTATCCCTGTCCCTGTCCCTGTCCCTATCCCTATCCCTATCCCTGTCCCTGTCCCTGTCCCTGTCTCTGTCTCTGTCTCTATCCCTGTCCCTGTCCCTGTCCCTGTCTCTGTCTCTGTCTCTTTCCCTATCCCTCCTTGAAGAGGAAAAGCGGTGGTGGGGAGGGGATCGGGATCGGGATCGTCGTCTGGTCGGTGATGGTTCCGCGTATCTGTGAGACGAGGCTCTTTCATGCTTACTCGTTGAAGGGTACTCGTTCTGAGGTTGGTATGTGTTGACCATGGTTCCGAGACTGGATCCCCTGCCTCTTTGCCAGGTCGCGTGGGAAGAAAAGGGTGAATGCGAGTGAGTGTAAGGCAGGAAGATGGAGAGATTTTGTAAGTACGAAGGGTGTGTATGAAGAGTGCGTGATGGTGGCCCTTGACCAAGAAGAAGATGGATATGGATGGATGGGTGGGGGAGGTAATATTGGGGAGTTGGAATGTGAGGTGATTCTGAGGGAGCGCGACTGCTTTTCTGTGTGGCTGACAGTGATCGATCACCACAGGTTACCTGACACCTTTTTTTAAGAAAAAAAAAACCCACTGTTCACTTGGGATTTTGATTTTTCTTCTTCCTCCCTCTTCTCCCCGCTCTGGGTCGTCAGCATACATTCTACCATCGCGAAGGCTCCATCGTGAATACTCGCCTCCCAGAAAAGCTCATCTTCCATTCCCTCCCCCTCCCCTTCCTATAACTCCCTACCCCGTCCGTCTTCTCCTGCATACGCCATCATGTCCAACCCTTTCGGCGCAGAAGACTTCATCCCATTCGACTTTGATGACCCAGGTCCAAGTACATCGACCCATAATTCGCCTCCCCCTAGCAACCAGACAACCAATCCTAATTCTAGGTCCAACAGCCTATGCCCAAGGGACGGCACGCCTTCAAATATCAGGAGGAATCAGGCCAGAGACTCGGTCTCCTCCAGGGCGGCCGGTAAGAAGAGAAAGCTCGACGACCGAGACGATGACGGCAGGTCCAAGAAGGAAAAGGTCCAGGCGAGATCAAGGCACACGCCATGGGCCTCGGATGTAGATTGGGAAAAGTGCAGGAACGGCGCCGAGATGCTGCATCGCGAGATCATGGCCTTTGACCGGTGGCTAGCCCCGACCAGACCCGAGCACGAGGTCAGGGTCATGGTTATTGAGCTAATCAGGAAGGCCATCACTGCCCAGTGGAGGGACGCCAAGGTATTCTCCTTCGGAAGCCAGGAAACTCGCCTTTACCTACCTCAGGGTGACATTGACCTGGTAGTGGTCAGCGATGCCATGGAGTATCAGCGCAGGGAAGGCGTCTTGAGGAACATGGCCGCCTGTCTCAGGAGAAACAATCTGGCCACCGATGTCACCGTCATTGCTAGGGCGAAGGTGCCCATCGTCAAGTTCGTTTGCACATATGGAAAGCTCAAAGTCGATATTTCTGTCAATCAAACCAACGGCCTCGAAGCTGCCAGGTTTGTCAACGGTTGGCTGGACAAGATGATCTGCATGAGGCCCTTGGTCATGACCACCAAGCACCTCCTAGCCCAGAGGGGGATGAGCGAAGTCTTCTCCGGAGGCCTGGGGAGCTACAGTGTCATTATCCTGGTCATCAGCTTTTTGCAACTCCACCCAAAGATCCAGAGGGGTGAGATCGATCCTAACAGGAATCTCGGAGTCCTCTTCCTCGAGTTTCTGGAACTCTATGGCAAGTACTTTGGTTACGACAACTGTGGTATCTCGATTCGTGGGAAAGGAGGCTACTTCAGCAAGGCCAGGAGAGGCTGGAAGGACGAGAGGAAACCTTTCATGCTGTGCCTGGAAGATCCCCAGGACCCGACCAACGACATCTCCAAGGGATCCTATAGCATCATCAATGTCAGGTCAACGCTTGGAGGCGCCTTTGATATTCTCACTGCAGCCATCTGCGAGCGCGCAAACGGTGGCGCTCCAAAGCAGGGGACACACAGGACATTCGACCTGAATGAAGATGAAAGGGCCAGGAACGAGATTTTGAACGACTCGAACACGGAGGAGAAAGACCCGAACAGTCTTCTAGGTACCATCCTGGGGGTTTCCAAGAGCATGGTGAGGCAGAGGAAAGACATGGAGGATCTCTATCACTCTGGCGTGCTCCAGTACAAACTCGGAAGACCTGCGCCACCATCTTCCCCTCCACCTGCGAGGAGTCCTCCTCCGGCTCAAACGCCCAGGGGTCCCCGAGCATCAGAACCGTCCTCCAGAAAAAAGGGTCAGGGAAAAGAGGAGGGAGAGAGAAGGAGGAGCAGCGAGAAAAATGCAAAAGCAGGCGGTCAAACGGGGAGCAAGATAGACTCAAAAGATGCGAAGGGCAAGGCGGAGATCGTCGACGAGCAGGAACTGGCCCAAGTTCAAGGGTTTAGGCTTTATGGAAAAGATGTAGGCTCCGCCATCATGATCAGCAGCGATGGCGAGGACGAAGCGTCCATGGGATCAAGGGGAAGAAGAGGCGGGAGAAGATCCTCGAGCACCTCGCTCGTTTCGCCAAGTGATCGAGGATCCGACCAATCAGACGACGACGAGGATTCCAGGTATCGGACCGGTCCGTCTGGAAGGAGGAATGGTACAAAGAGGAGAAAAATTTCCTCTACCAACACCATAGTCGAAACCCTGGGAGACATCTCGGCTTCGGCTCCCAGCACCTATGTTACCGAGAGCTCAGCTTCAGGGTCTGAAGATGATGAGGCGAGGGGTACTGCGAACTGGTTGAGAAAAACTCTCCCAACCGCCGTCATTCATAGAAGCAGCAGCAGCCGCAGTGGGAGCGATGGCTGCGGAAGTGCTGAGCGGAGGGTCGAGAGCATTGACTCTTCCGGAAATGGTATCCGTGGGCCAAGAGACGAGAGAAATGGGGGAAAGAAGAGGGCGATGAGGGGAAAGAGGGAGGGCCGGGATCAAGGTCCCGCACCCACCCAGCCCAAGCAGTCCAAAAAGCTCAGCCGCAGCGACAGGAGGGCTTTCTGGACCAGCAAAGGCAATGCAGGATTCCAAGGCGATGCCGATAGTGGTGTCTTGGCCATTTATGATTGAGTCTCTACGGACGCTCCAAGGAGGTCCTCCATGCAGTGATTCGGTCACGACCCAAGCTAGCTCCATGCCGGCTTTATACGCACGCTTCTACCCCTACGAGTTTCTCTCTCAACCTTGTCTGTCAACCAGTCACAGTGAATTACTGTACAGAACTGTACATAATCAGGCAGAGCGGAAGATACGGCCGAGGCAGGTATGCGATTGCACGCCAGGTGGTATTCCAACCTGTTCCCGGACTTAGGCTGCTATACTCAACTCAGTCGCATCAATCGGAGAACGGCAATCCCGGTCTGGGCGGAACCGCATTTTCTTTTCTTGTGTACTTTGTCTTACGCGCAGGCATCGTACAGGGGTAGATAGGTACTGATACAGAAAGTGGAGGTAGAGGGCAAGGAGTCTCTGTGAGTGCGATGCAAGAGTGATTGGGAAGGACAGCATAGCAGGCGCGGAAAGTTATAGTCCCATGTGATCGCAGGCTGCTCGGACACAAGCGTCACTTGATGCGGAAAAGTAGAGTGAAGGGAAGGGTTCTTTTTCGTTTCGCCCTTATTCGAACTTCAAACGGAGCTTCCTCCCAGTGCTTTGGCCAGCTCCTCCCGAGTCTCGTCGAGCGCTTTGTGCATTGCATCTAGCCATACCCCGCAGGGGACTGGAGCTGCTGCGAGGCCGATATGCCGAGCATGAGCCAAAACGGGGAGCTTTCTCAAGGTTCTGCCAGAGATTCCCTGGTGGAGATAGAGAAAGCGTTGCGTGTGGCCGTGATGAGGTGTCAATCAAGTGAATCAGAAGGTGGTTGATTTGGTGGCAGAGATGGCGGAATAGAACAACTCACCGAGCACATGTTGGCGAGCTTCCAAAGGCTCGAGCTAGCTGTCTTGCTTTCGTCACCTTCGTTGACACCAATGCCAGCGTGGAGAAGCTTGGCGGCCTTGCAATCCAGTATCGTCGTCGGAGCCACGAGCCCCACCCTCGTCAGCTCGCCGAGGCAGGTCTTGAGGATCCAGTAGACTGCCTCCGGTGGAGGCAGACCGATGTACTGCTTTATGTCTGCCCTGTCTATGAAGGCCGTGTCAATAGATTCTGAAATGTTCGAGGTTGTCATCACGAGGACGTTTTTGCGGTGCTTGAGCTTATCCAGCTGTGTCAGGAGGGCATTGACAACCCTGACGGCATCAGAGGGTTCTGTCCCTGCCGCAGCTGCGCTCCTCGCCGCTGTCAGACTCTCGACTTCATCTATTGAAATGTAGATCGATTCATGAGTCCATTCCTTTTTTAGTTCTACACTCGCAGCGAAGAGGAATGGAAAAAGTCCGGATCACAGGTCGGGGGAGAAGGGAGACGAATGAAGGAAAATGGGCGAAACAGAGGCAGGATTAGACTTACCGATCAGGATTACCACAAAACCATCCTCATCTTCCACAAGCTCTGTGACCATGGAGAAGAGTCTCTGCACGAGTTTGCCCGACTCGGAGAACCACTTTGAGAAGAGTGAGTGGGAGTTGATCTCGACTAGCTTTCCGTGTGTGTACCTGTCTGAGAGCCTGATTGCCAACTTTTGAGCCAGCGCCCGGCAGAGGCTGGTCTTGCCCGTCCCAGGTGGTCCATGAAGAAGAACCACGCGATTCCACGAAACGATATTGAAATCTACATTTGCGTCTGAAAAGAGCAAGGTTGTATAGATGTAATTTAGCAGTCTGACCTTGATGTCGTCCGCGTAGACCAAGCTGAGGATCGTCGTTCGACGAGGTGAGGAAGGAAACCAGGGAAGCCGGTCAGCCCCGAACGGTAAGAAGAAAAGAGTACTGATTGTATGCCAAAACTTTACATCGGAGACGACATTGGAGACGACATCGCTGGTCTCTTAATGCAGTTCGGGTGATTATACTCACCTGTCCCAGACACCATCTAGCGCCCTGCTTGGTAGTTCTGCGACAGTCGCTGCCATGACATCGTCAGCGTCTTCGCCGTCCGGATCTGCTGCCGAATACTCCTCCACTTCATCCGAGGCAGTTGGTTGATAAGCGTGGATCTCGATATTGCAGGATTCGATTGCAATCGTTTCCAGACCAGCGGCTAAAAATTGTGGTTTGAGCAAATGCTGTCAGCGATGGCTAGCCCAGCACCTGAAGACTACGGCTAGACATCCAAATCTATGCATTCATCCGCTTCCCATTCCTAGACTTACACGACTCTGCGATCCTGATGCTGTCCACATGGTCCGCTAGGAATGGCGAGCCCTTCCATCCAACCAGGTCTGATTCACACTCAAGGTTGCAATAGTTGGCTTCGATAAAATCTTTCACATATTTCTTGATGGAGTCAAGGCGAGCGGTGGAGCGGACTTTGAGCCGCACCTCAACTGCACAACGTGGTCATAGGGTAAGGTGCGGTTCGTGGAGAAAAGTTGAGGTTAGAATAGTTGCTCATCTCCTATGGTCTACGATTACCCAGCTTTTCCCTTCTTCCTTCTCCTTCCCCATCTTCCTCCCCCGCTCTGCCTCCTTTCTTCTCCGAATTGAAGTGGAAAATGCGGTAACTGCTACTGGTAGAGATACGAATGACTTACCATGCAAAGGGTTTTTGAGCGAAGAGGTTGAGGCGACAGCCGATGTCGCGGAGGCTGCCGGAGACGGTTGCGGATCTTGGTCGGAATCGTTTGGGGGGGGATGTATGCCGTTCATTTCCGTGCTAAAATCTTGCTTATTATTGCCAGGCCTCTGCTCCTTGCTAGTGCTCCTACAGTCCTTCTTTTCTTTGCTGCCGTGGTGTGGGAGAAGTTGCGGGTTGGAACCCGAGAGGGCGTTGGTTAGCGATGAGATCGCCCCAGCGATCCTATCCTCTTTCCCTTCCCAGTTCAGAGAAGGGATCGAACGAAGCTTCCTTTCCGCTGTTTGTTTTCCCCCCCTTCACGTGTTGTTGTTCTTCCTTTCTTGGAAACTTGATCCGTGACAAGCACAATCACGTGCCAAAAATGAGTGATCGAACTATGCATAATTTTTTGGGATTTTTTCTATCGTTTCTTCCACAACCCTGGACCTCCACATGAAATCGGACATCAGAAAAAAAAGAGGACCCGAGTTCCGTGAGTATTTATTTCCCTTGAATCACTAAGCAGCCATCTTCCCTCCATACCACATCCCCTTGTTTCCCCCAATATGCCCTAGCTTACCAACCAGCCATCCAGCCATCAGGCGACGACCAAGTGAAAACTCATGCCCAAAAGAAACTATAGCCTGTCTGCACAATGTCAAGGTATCATAAGTGTCCAAGCCTTCCTCCCAAGCCCAAGGCGATTTAATGTAGTACTCGAGCTACGAAGAAACTCGACCATTCCAACATGGGCAGAAGAACGGGGTGATACCATCCCGAATCCCTCTCATAATCAAGGAGGAGATGGAGCTCTGCGCCCTTGCTAGGAAATAGGGGTGGTGCATTTGCCCAGATTCAAACCCGTTGCCATTATCATCGATCCGAGCAACAAGCATCTCTGTCTTCCAGGCGAATGCGTGTCGTGGACAACATCCGCATCCCACCCTTTTTCCGTGTAAGGAGTAAGCTCCGCTCAGAGATGCACCCAAAAGCACGACTACGAGCAGAAAGGAGTGATTGGTGGCTAGAGGCAAACAGGGTTGTGCCGACCGTGGTAGACTCGGAAAAGGTTGTCATGAAAGTGTGGAACAAGGTACGGATCCAGCCGGTAGGGGCTGTAATGGGGCACACAACTACGACCGGCACCAAAAAAGGGAACAATACTTCGTGCCTTCTGATGAAGTGATTTCGTATTCAACAAAAACTTTAACAAATTGACGGTCATCTTCGATGAGATGGAGGGTCAAGCCCATCAGGTAGGTGATGGTGGGCTTCCCGAGACATAAGAGGGGCTTGCTTACCTCGAGGGAGAGAGATTTCGAACACTATGACCCCGGGTCGAGTAACCGTCAAACCCTGCTTGTACCTATTCATCAGCAGGTGTCAACCATTTGCAGAACAAGTACGTTCCCGTTGGCAACAGCGGACGATTGCCTTTTGCCAGAGGCAGAGGCCACTTGGAGCTACAGACGTTGGGATTGTGAGGGTAAGAATGGAGAATCGTTTCGGTTGAAAATTTGATCGATTCTTGCAACAGCAAACCCTCCTCCTCTCTTGTGCATACCCCCCCCCCCTCCCCCCCTCCTTTTCTTCCTCTGTAGTCGAAGTGCGAAAATTTGACTGTTTGCCAAACCAACCTTGTCCAATCACCCGCCCCCTGTGTAAGCACAATCGATCCTGAAAAAGGCACGGTTGACCAAGGCGAAAAGACCGCCGTTTCCATTCATTGTTTGAGCTTATTGGTTGCCTGCTTCCAGCCAAGAGAAGTCGCTGTCCTGTTCGAAAGAAATGCCATACATGGCGCATGGCATTGATGGTTTCTTCCAGGGGTGTGAAGAATGAAACGAGGTCCGTTTGGGTCTCTTTGTAGTCAAAAGGTGTGGATAGACAGGGGAAGGAAAGATTTGAGAATTTCAGGCGGAGGAGCGCTAGGAGAACATCAACGGCAACAGCAACAACAGCACCAAGGTCTCCTCCTTACTCTTTCGGTATCGTGCCTGTCCGACTTCAACCTGATCAGGCCATGACAAAAAAAAAAAAGAAGGTGACCACGCTGGATCCCATGAAGTTTGGCTCATGAACGTTGAATGGAATGGCACAGGATGTTGAATCGAGCCCGAAAGGGGGGGGGGGGGTTAGTCATAAATATCGAATCCACCGATGAAATCGCACGCTTACAAGTCAGGCTTGAGCATTTTGGTTCAGACCCAGTTAAAGCTTTTTTTCTTGAAAGGTGTCATGGCTTAAAGAGGGTACAAGCGGCGCATTGCTTCCATCTTTTCTTTATGTTCTTTCCGTCATGACTTTGAAGTTTGGGAGAAGCGAGGCCAGGCTTCCCAGACCTTATCAAGTCATCAAGGGAAATCCACCATGAGTTCGACTATGATGCCGCCTCCGCAATCAGATCCAATTTCTTCTTGTTCATGCTGACCTTTCAGCCTCCTACCCTCCCCCCTCTCCATCTTTGGATTGGTTCGATCCAGGGTCCCGACGCCTCTCCTTTTTCCCAAGCACTCGCACAGGGGAGGGGGCCTGGATCTCAACTCCTTGATTTGATTTCAAGGTGGGGGGACGGGAGGACGGGGAGATACACCTTTCCCAAAAAAAGGAGCTCGATCCCTCTTGATCGAATCCCGGCAACCCTCGCCGCGGGCAATGAGTTATCCGTGGCACAGACTCGGTCTCATCAAGGTCGGACTGACATATGGCCAATCAATTTGGGGTCGAAAACCTACAAGGCACATCTTGGTCAACCAAACCAGAAGTGTGCAAGGATTCGGGGATGCTTTGGATCGCGACGCAAGGAAAGGATGATTCTTGCCACAATAACGGCCCAGTCAATAGTGAGGGCACTCGTTGGGAAAGTCCATTTCTCTTTTCCCTCCTCCGTCAGCATAAGACATCATGTAAGGAATTCGATGCCCACGGGATTGTACAAGATGGAAGTGAGCTGAAGTGGATCGATAAAATGAGGTTGCTTTGCTTGGGGTAAGTCATCCAGCCCTACACATTCAACAAGAAAGGGAAGCGGAAGACGGCCGTGGGCGACTCCGTCAGAAGAGGAGTAAGAAAAAGAGTTGGTAATTCTTGGGATAAGTTCACAGATGGGAGTTTGAAAAGTTCGCTACCAAATTTTTCTTCTTCTTAAAAAAAGATAGAGAGCATAAAAAAGTGTTTCTTTGATGCGGTTGTTCGTGGAGAGTAAAGATGTTGGCACTAGGAGGATGAAAGAATAGGCTGCCTCCTGGCGTCGAAGGGATCCCAAAAGGCTTGAGGTTTAAATGTGGATTCTTTCTCTTCTTTTCTTTTCTTTTCGCTCCCCCTTTTTTAACCGAACGGGAAAGAAAGTACGAGTGGGACCTTGCACGAAAGCGGAGAGGAAACCATTTTGAAATCGAAAAAAAAATCGAGCGGAGAAGACGAAAAGGGGGTCCGATGCTCGATTCGGCACCGTGTGGCTGGGCTAGCCAACTCTCACGGTTAATTCACAGACCGAGCACAGCGCCAACAAATCAACTAATAATAATAACTTTCCAAGTATTTTCCACCTTGGTCTCCTAAAGCCTTCAAACCATTACTGTACTAAGATGTCAGCAAACAAATCACAACGTACCTGTCCGCATATGTACCCCCGACCGCTCCTCTGGGTTTCGTGTGGTGTGTCAGGAGCCTCTTTGGGAATCCTTCGTCTTTGCCTGCTCCGTTGGCCCAGCCCGTATGCAATTCCCAATAGGTTTCATGGTGGGAACGACTGGTTCCTGATCCCGCCCCGCATCCAAAAGAAAGGAATAATATATGTATAAGGAAACAGGACTGCTTTCCCGTGACCCTCTTTCAACCTCCATAACTCACTCTCACACTTGTGACTGTCTCTCTCTCCCTCATCCCTCGATCTTTACGTTCGATCTGCATGTAGAATCAAGAGACTACCATAAGCACATATGTACAGTAAGGCTTTCCCGGCTAAATGAATCTTCTCCGTAGCTTGGCCACGCATGAAAGCTAGATTTCCGTCCTCTTGTCACTTCCCGCAAGGCGTTCGAATGAAAGCGCTTGTGACTCCATCACCTTGTAGAAAGGGTTTGGTGCCCCCTTCTTTCGATTCGCCATCGCATCCGCTATTCATTCGACCTTCCCACCTGCGGGGGCCGAACCGAAAATTATGATACAAAATCGTTAATCCATCAAATTGGGTTGAACCCACATCACTTTCGAGCCGCCCCTGGATCCCCCCTGGCTCATCCCCCTTTGTCTTGATTTTTTTTCGGGGGACTCGCTTGGTCGACCTTCACCGAACTTGCCAGTGATCAAGAGATTCGAACCCACTCAGCACATCGAACCGCCATTCGAGTTAAACTACTCGAAAGCTGGTTTTGGTGAAGTAGGAGGTGGAGTGGAATGGATTCTTTCGTGTTTTCCACAGTTTAGGGTGCACTATGTCTGTAATAAATTTCCTCGGCAACCTGAAATCACGACTAACGTAGGATTGTTCGCACATGAACGGGGCATTAGGACCCCAAGAGCCCTAACAAATCGGAGACACAGGAAGTAGTTCTTCTTGCCCTTGGATTCCAAAATCTGAAAGGCAACCAAGATCTCGAGTTGCAACTCGGTTGGTGGAATCCTGTCATGCGTTCCTTTCCATGGGTGAGAGGGAGGAGGAGGACCCGGGCGCCACGAACTACAAACCCTGGCGTGGACGCTTAAGAGGGAACCAGCGCGCACGTGGTAGAGCTGACATCCAAAGCGGAGAATGAAAGGTGCATCTTGGCCAACATGGGAGAAGGCATGACAAAGTGCTGGAGGTATCTTACTTGAGTGAATGGCCACAGGGAAGCTTGCAAGTGG
Organism: Violaceomyces palustris; assembly: GCA_003144235.1. Classification (NCBI taxonomy): domain Eukaryota; kingdom Fungi; phylum Basidiomycota; class Ustilaginomycetes; order Violaceomycetales; family Violaceomycetaceae; genus Violaceomyces; species Violaceomyces palustris. Next base: position 44,697 of record KZ819741.1, on the reverse strand, counting down.
ATTTTATATACTTTTAGGATGATGTTAGGAGATATACACTAACGTTTTGTAGTTGGATATACTTGTGACCTGACAGCGTTGCTTCCTTCAAATTTTCACTATCCATCTGGCCGAGTGGGTTGATCACTTTATATTGAGTTCCCTTTCTCTCAACACCCTGGATTTTCTAATAGGTGTAATACAATCCCATTCATCCCTCCCATGGTGAACCTCATTGTGGGATTCTTTTAGCTTACTGGATGAACTTTCTCTGCTTACTCGACGTTTTGCTTTGCCAAGCCTACGACCCAACGTGAGGTGTTCGACTTAGTAGGCCAAGGTTCCAGCTACCTCCAGCCAAGCTAAGTCTCATTCCCATCAGCACCCATTCGACCAGAATCATAACACTAATGGTTCTTGCAAGGAGGATTTCTTATTTCGAAAATATAATTCCTCTTAATCGTTGAACGGCCCCCCCCCTTCTCCGATCTTCAAGTGGACCGTTGTACGTCCCTCCCTTCCTTTGATGCTCTTCCACCCCTACCCCGTTACAGGATGAATTTCAGTAAATCTTAGCCAGGGCCTCGTTCGGAACTTCGAACGTGATAAAATGCGAATTAAATCTCTCATTTGAGATGAAGGGGGGACGGGGGATCAAAAGCAGCGTCAGCGTCGGCGGGACATGTAGAAAGGTGAAGGGGGGTTTGTTGCGGTTTGGCTCGACTCAGCCGAGTTGGGCTAGAAATTCTTTTTCAAGATGAGCCTCGCCAATCTCACCTCTAATGACCTAGGCCCACCCTTTAGTGTTGGATGTTGAATTTATTCCTTCGAGGAGGCAGGAGGCAGGAGGCAGGGAGGCGTATCCCTCAATCCCTGCCCCCCTAATTTTTTTTCCACCCCTCAAAGATCGCGAGCGTCGACTTTGCTAAAAACAAATAGGCGAATTGCATCAAAAACGCTAGCGATGATTATTAGAAGACAACGATCGATGGAAGGCGAGCCTAGATTACCGAACTTGGCGGAAGGGAAGGAGCCTTTCATGTAGGAGAGTAGGGAGCCGAACAAGGGCCGACTCGCCTAGCCACTTCTCCAGGCTGGAGGCCAGTCTTACACGTTAAAAGGGAGGAATCTTGAGTTCCATGACTCTAAGCGACTAAAGGGGCCCAGAGAAGAATCATTAAGTCGAAGAAGGTGAATCGATTGGACCATAGTCAAAAAATTGAAATGTAAAATATTCAGACGACCACAGATTTAAGAAATGAATCATAAACCATGAATTAATGCTCTGCTTAACCCTACACACTTTCTTTTATTCCCCCTTTGAGTAATATTCTTTTTATCCCCTCTTGTCGAGTCGACCCCTTCTCTCCCTGTTACCCTTTTTTGGCCCAAAGCGCTTTTTATTGTGTTTGAATTGCCAAACTTTGCTAGTCGTTCGAAAATCATTAGTTCTACACAGATGGAAAGATTAACAGGGACAACCGCGTTGGGCTTACTTTTTTGTGTTGAGGGCTTAGACTCACCTTTGCTACTTTGATTCACCAGCTTCCGGATGAGATGAGGAGGAGGGTTAGATTTGCCGCAGTATTTGCCAAATGTTCGGTGGTGGATAATGCACTCTCTTGTCCCTACAACTACATATCTCTCACCGTCTCAGAGAGCTCGCATACCTGCGGGAAAAGCTTCACGGCGAGTGGTAGGGACCGTCGCCCGTCATTCGAAATGAAAGCATCCTCCATTGCGGTGAGATTCGTCTCAGACAAAGCAAAGAAGCGTCTTGGTAGAAAGCAGAAAACCATCTTCGACACTCTGCAGGTCTGTTCAAATGGTCAGAAAGCAAAGCGATGGAGGTAAAGCCTTAAATTGCCTGCCTATTTTTGGTTGAGGAGAAGATCGGCTGTTTCCGATACTGCAATGGATCCGAGCCTCCTAGAGGTGTCCTCCTCTCGGCCCCACCCACTCGCAACCTCTTCTAATGTCTACCAATGATCAAGGCTTCGAGTCGTGCTTACTCCTTCACTTGAGCCTGAGACCGATAGGTTATCCACCTGAACCTCGAATAGTGAAGTGTAAAAGCGTGAGAATGTATTCGGTGATATCCTTCGTTCTTCTTGCCCCCTGAATCGCCTGAATATTTCGGGACGAAGGGCCCTCACTGTCAGCCAGCTAGAATGAACGATCGAAGCATGCTTTCCTTCCTCAATCTTTATCTTAGTTTTGCAAGAGCTCGCATGCCGCAATTAGCTGCTGCGTGAAAACAAGTCATAGTGTGACTGTGGGTATTGAATCATAGGCTCGTGTCACATCATCCTCTCTCTGTGAAACAACCCTTAAACGAATTCGGCTGTTTTTGGAACTCCCCCCGCCCCCCCCCCCCCCGATCTTTAGATGGCAAAGTGAGGATCAAGATGGGCGGTGGCACACCTTTACCAAAACCTGATTCAGCGATTGGGCCTCTAGTAGGGATGGAGAAGGCTCTCGCTCAGCCATTGCCTATCTCGAGCTCCAATCTTCTTCCAAATCTCACTATCTTTTTTCACGCCCTCATCCGACTTTCAGGCTGATGGGCAGACTCTCTCTTCACTTGCATTCCTCGCCAAAAAGGATAGGGAAGGGAAGAACAGAGGGATGAGGAGAAAGGGAAAACTCTGGGAGTGCCATGTGTCTTCACAGAGGCTTCTTTTTCCTGTAGATGCTTGGAATGGAGGAGAGGGAATGGCTCGACATTGATTTAAATTGCGTTTTTTTATTCTATCGCTCTTTATGTCTCTCCTTGACCCTATTTCCTGTGTCACTCGTAGAGAGGTGAAAGATGTTCGCAGTGTCTTCGCCATTTAGGGATACTCTCACACTATTTTTCTTTCCCATCTCTCTATCTTTCTTTCCCGTCTCCAGGCCCGAATCAAGGGCCCCTCTGAGGACTTGCAACTGAGCTTGGTTTGCTGCCTGGGGGAGATCCAAAGAGCGAATTGGTCAGCGGAGATGAACACAGCTTCGGCCAAAGGGGGGGGTTGTCTCGGAGAACCGAAAAGCCCTTCACCGCAAGACCCACCCATCCAGCACTTATGAAAACGCGGAGTTCCTTGGATTTGACTTTCACCTTGGTGTCTGTCTCTCATCGTTCAGATTTCTGCGAGAAAGCATCCCCGTCCCTCTCCTTCTTGAAGTTCTGCCGCTCGACCATGGATGGCAAGGTCAGATAGCAATGCGGTGACGGAGCTTCATCAAAAGTGCATACTTTCTCTAGATATTGAACGCACAGTATGTGCAGTACGTGCAACATACCTGGCCCAATCTGAATGTTTCACATGATGGAAGTGTGATCGATGGTTGATCCACGTATGCAACCCTCGGGGAACTTGCTGTAAAAAAATGGGCAGATGAGAACGCCACACCAACACACGCTTATAACAACCACATTTGATACGTCGGCGTATCGATACAATCGATCACATGTAGTTAACGACCGCTGTGTTTGCTTGGATCGCGCCGAGCCCCCCCAATCCAAAACACCCACAGTAGGAGCGACTTCGCGAAGAAGATCAGCTCAAGCCTACAAGCTCATCTACCTCAACACGCGATCTTGATTTCCCGATTCTCCGCCCCCCAATAACACAAGTCAGCACCCATCCCTGGTGAATCGTGTCCCACTTTGCCAGTTGCATAGAGATCGATACGTTTCTTTCTCTCGAAACCCCCACGAGCAGTGAAGTAAAAAAAAAATGAAAAAGTAAAGGAAAAAAAGATTCGTTTTTGGTTGATCGTCTGGGTATGCAACTAGCTTGCCTCACGTCCACGCCCTTCTCGTGCAGCAAGGGCAACAAGATGAGCGTTGGCTTCCACCTGGCATGAAAGCTTGGCCAGATGCAACCTTTGCTGTTTTTGCCATACGATTCCGGGCATGAGTTCCTGACTCCACCGGTCATGTGGAATATGCAGTCTATACGAGAAGCGTGGCAGGATTTAAATAGAAATAACAACCCTGGGAGGGAGAAAGAAAAAAAAAGTGAAAGGAGAATAGTGACTTTCAATTTTGTTCTTCATATTCCTCTCCTCTCCCTCTTCCCCTTCCCCTTCCTCTTCCTCTTCCTCTCTCTGACTTGGCAGGTCGGTTTGAACAAGCGTGAGCCAAGCCCAAGCACCTTACGCTTCTCCTCTCCTTCTTGGAAGATTATCAGCCTTGGTTGGTTACTAAGTTGAAGCCGACTCAGGTGGTTTCGCCTACCTTGCCTCTCCACTTAACCATCCTGAGAGGAACCGTAGAAGCAGAAAGAGAAAAAAGCCCTTCCATGCCGAGGCTTCTTTTTTTTCTTTTTTTCTCTTTTTCCTCGGGCCGCGACCCCGGTGTTGGACCAATATTTTTCACAGCCACCCGAACGCCTCCCCCCAACTGATCCCGAAGCACTCTCAGCTTCAATATTCTGCCTAAAACCTGGATTTCCTTTCCAAAACTAAATGATGCCGATTGCCAAGCGTTGAGCTCGTCCTCCTTTGTCCTTTTTGGAAGGGTAAAGAGCGTTTGACACACCTCCCAAGCACGATAATTCCTCCTGGTTGCCTCGTCAAAAAAAAAAAAAAAAAAAGATTCCCTATCATCCTTGCTGTTGGGCTGTATGTAGTTCGATGAGCCGAGACCCCGGTATGCAACCTGCCCTCCGAGCCGTCAGGCCAGAATGACACTTCCATTTTTTCAAGGGTCTGTCCTTCATTTTTGTGGGATTACTCTTTTCGTTGACTTCCACGCACAAGTTCAGGCCGTCCAAGCCCTTCCACATAGACTTTGCCTTCCTGTTCATTTCGTCCTCAGAAGCCCCGACATCGTTTCGTCTTTTTTTTTCTCGGTCGAATGCCTTCCAAATGAGAAAGGACGCAAAGCTTGTGTTTTTATCAAACGCATTCTTGGCTCATCCAACCCCGTTGCGCCGCTTTCAAGGGTCCCGTCAACCGATTGGTTCCCCCTTTTTCGAGAGTCCGTCGAATCCCGCGCCATGAGTCGTTTTCCCTTGATCCTCTATCTCTTCTCTTCTCTTTCTTCTTCCCTCTTCCGTTCTTGTTTTCTTCTTTTGTTTTCGCTTTGTTCACTTGATTTTTTTTTATCTTTTTCTTTTTTTCCCTAGGGATTTCGATTGTTGAGCAGGCAGTATAGTGGGGTTGAGAACGACCAACACCGAAAGAATGGATCAACAAAGGAAGCCCGCCAGCAATTCCTTCGGAAACACGACACCGGACGAGGCTCGCCCTCTCTCTCTCCCCCTTTCTCTCGCGGAGGTTCTTCGCATTTCCTCGACTTTGGTTAGTTTGCGTCAACCACGGATATCCGGATTCAATCTCAACTGGGTTTTGAGGGCGTTGGCCTAATCCCACCCATCGCAGGAAGGATACATCCACGAGCTAGAAGCTGAGAGGATTTGAGAATACCAAGGGGAGAATTGGTTCCTGACTTGGACTTTTCGTGACAGACAATTTATCCAACGCCTAGTAGAACCTGCGTAGCAAGACTTATTTCTGGACGGCGCTTGGTGGTGATGGCTTTCCCTTTCTCGTCTTCTTTCGAGTCCATTTTCCTTCTTGATGGAAGAAAGTTAGAGGAGCGAAGGTACACTTGCGATACGAGAAGAAACACGCTCCCATGATGAGGTGGCGCGGGGGGAAACCACCTTTGAACTAGCCCGAGAGAAGAATAATGAGAAGTAAGGGAAACCCTTCGTCTTGAAGTCCTCCCGCCTTTAACATGGTAATCCTTAACTTGGAGCGTTGCTGTGGACGTCCTTCCCCCCTGGTAGAGCCCAGTTCTTCAGATATGGGCCTGCAAAAGTTCCCGTCGATGAAGTCGAACTGGACTCGAGCAATGTCGCTTAGGGCTACGTTTTGGGGTGCGCTTCGAAATTGCCGATGGGGTGTCCCCTTCACTTTCCTCTCTCATATCCCCCTCCTAGCCCCTTTCCTTACACACCATGTTGTCAATTTTCCTCGTCTGCAATACGAAAAAATGTGTTTGGATTTGTGATCGTCTCATGCACTGAAGTTGCACAGCCTGCGAAGTCATCCTCGGCCAAGTGAACGATCCCGATGAGGAAGGAAGCTGGAGGTGGCTTGAAAAGGGATGCATGGGCGGAGACTGTAGATTGGATCACTACGCACAGTTGACCATCGATTCGCCAAACTTTACTCACACATTCATAATTGTGTTATCGCCTCAGTGTCCCTCGTTTCCCTTCCTTTCGGCTCCCCGTTGGGTACTGTTCTTGTTTTGCTATTAGAGGTTTTGAAGCTAAACTCGCCTTTCTTTTTCTGTTACCTTCGGCCTCCTACGTCCGAGCCGTCCTTTTTGTAATTGTTTTTGGGGGTGACATCCCTGGTGAAAGATTCCATTTCAAGAATTGTAATGCGTAATAGAACCACTCTCTTTCTTGCTTGGGATTTATATTTTTTCGAGAATTGTTATACCCCGCGAGTCATAGTGCTTGTTCCTTTTTTCGAACTCCACCCCACCTGAACCGATCTCAAGGCGGCTCAAGCTTGCATCAGGAGGTTTAGTTCCAACAAAATGGGGAAAGACTTCTTTAACACAGTCACGAGTGGAGTACATGAAGAAAATAAAGAGCGACTTTTAGCGAGCGAGCTTCACGAGGTGGCTTTTGGCTTGAGATGGTGCCTAGCTGGTCGAACGGAGATGAAATGGAAGCTGGATTGAAATGGTGAAATGTGTGTCCATACTTTATGTTGGTGTGTGTATGCACACCGCCTCTCCGCGCTTCGCGGCGCCGGGATCGATGTCTTTCCCATCCCTAGAATAAAGTCAGAGTTTGAAGGACAAAAAGAGACTGAACGGTGCTAAAGAGAGAGAGAGAGAGAAGCAGCATATGGATGGACGGGAGAGGTCCAGAGTCAGTCAGTCAAACGAATAACTAATGCGGCTAGAGCTGGTACTGAGAAGAGGTCACCAATTGGCATGGTTCCACCCGCACCTCTCTTCCGAGGCAATGACTTCGCGTACGTTCCAGTCAAGAGCTCGGCAGATGGAGTTAGCTCGGTCAGTCCAAATGTGAAAAAAAAATCATTTCAAACGCTCCGCGTCTTCTCCCGGTCTACGCCCATCTAGATCAGTCGAGGCCCGTTAAGCGGCGAGAAGGATGGGTGGCTGCTCTCCTTCACCTGGACTTGCAAAAGCTTACCTTCTCAAGATCGCAGACGGTTAATTACAAGTCTTTCGTCGGAAATCAAAGCCAAGAAGAAGCCAAGGTTATGTCGGCTGCTGCTGCGACCCTTATTCTTTCACCGACTCCTCCTTCCCGCCTCCTTTAATTTGGATTAGTTCGGGAACGGAGCTTGAGACCATTTTAATAGCAACGTCTTTGTTTCAGGGTCGGGGACAAGCCGCGCTGCATCCACATGGGATGATAGAGCGAGGCCGGTTTTTTTTTTTTTTTTTTGATGTTTTCGCTTCGAGCAAAGCCTTTCGAGTTCGCACCTCATCCCTTTCCCCATGGCTCTGCGCAGCGCAGTCGTGCTTTTTGCTTGTCGGTAATGCTACATTTTTTTTCTTTGGAACGTAAGGTGAGAAACGTCGATCCTTTCCTCCTTGAAACCCCACTTCTCTTTGGTCGAACCTCTCCTTTACCACGATCTTTCTTTCTTTCTTTCTTTCTTCCTCTATTTTCTCGTGCTCATTCAAACGGTTTCCAGAATTTTTACCATATGGACGACTGACTAATAGCTGTGAAAACGAAACCCTTTTTTTAACTTGTTTTGGATTTCCTTCAAAAGATAATGAGTTGCTCGCTTTCCAGATCGCGAAAAAAAGAACCTCCTTGCCCCGGCCCCTGTTGCCCCGCATACCCTGGCTCCGTCGGGCACTCATCGTGTGCCACTCCCCCACCACAGTGACAAGTGATCCATGTGCGGTACCGAGGCAAAGTGGCTTCGCATCCTCATGCTCTGAGCCCTGCCCCCCTGCCCGTGCTTTTGGTTTTTGCGCCTTCCCCCCCCTGAACCGCCTTTCTCCCCATCCCTTTTTTCTCATTTGACGCTTGATGAAGTCAACCGCTTTAAATGAGCTTAGCAAGAACCCTCCAAGTTTACGATTTTGCTATCGTATCGGTCTCTCCGAGAAAGGCCTGAACGGCCCAACTTCACCCCTTTCTCCTCGTCTTGCATCCCAAAAAACTCGGTGCTTCAAAATCAAACAGGAACTCAAATTTTCTCCTGCTGGTTGCCTTTGTTTGAGTATGCAACATAGCCACGGACGGGTAAGAAGTGTCTAAGCCAGTCTCAAGGGGGCGGTGACTTTTCCTGTGGAGGAGTAGGGGGTTAATTCTCACATGGATGCAGGAGCTAGAGTCCAAAAAGTCATGAGTGAGGGAGAGGGTTTTTTTTTTGTTTCTGCTTTCGTTTCTCTTGTTTTGTTTTATTTTTGTTCCTTTGCTCTGCTAAAAAAGGATGGAAGTTGGCTTGAGATCGTAAGCTAAAACTAAACTGCAAGCTTTTCACTCCGCTGAGTTTTAAGGGACAATTATTAATGATTCAGAATTGTTTCTCTCCATCTTACCCCATGGTTGACTTTGTTAGAATAGAAATGTTCTCCTTCGGGCCAAGCGTTTCCTAATCAGGGGCTTTAGGTTCGAAAGAGGAGCGCAGCAAGACAGGGCGTTTCAGAGAAGCCATACAGGGCATGCCTTATTACAGTTGAAGTCCTGCTCTCCTCTCCGTCCCCTCACACTCGTCTTCGGCTTGCCTTCTCTCCCTTTTTAACCCAGATAAAGACAAAAAGGTGATTTAGAGGAGGAACCCCTGAATCAATGCCTGAAGAGACTTACTTTAGCTAAAAACGGGCAACGAGACAAAGGAATTGACTCATACACTCATGACTATGTGACCATGACTCTCAATAGACTTGACTGGTGTCGGTCGATTCCCCACCCTCCCCTTTTGGCTCGCCATTACGATTCTCTGTATTGCCTCAGAAATTCTATGCTTTCTTTCGTTTTTTTTTCTTCTTCTTGCACAGGATATTCTTTTCCACTAATTTTTCAATGGCTGACCTTTATGCAGGAGATATACACATATATACACGAAAACAAAAATGATTATTACTTTGGTGGTATCGTCTTAAATCTTCGTTTTGGAACGGGTTGAGAAGGCACACGTTGTAGTCATTCGTAAGATCACGAAATTCTCAGATAAACGATCGTTTACAGCCCTGTTCCTCTTAAGGCAAACGCCCTCACCTTGCTCGTCGGGGAGCGGGAAGCTAAAAGGAGCTTATAAAGAGAGAGACAAGTAAAAAAGTACAACCAAGAAGAGAAAGAAAAAAAGAAAAAAAAAGTATGAGAGATTGGTAAGACTCATCTTTGCGACGGTAAGTCATGAGTGTGCGGCTCGAAAACGACTTAGCAAAAAACAAATTGGTTCGACTCTACTAGCCTGTGAGCTCACCGATGCGTCTGTCTGGATACTTAGCATGTGTTGGGTAAGGTTGATTAACTTTTCTCAGCCAGCCAGCCAGCCCGCAAGTCGGACTCTTTTTGACCTCGCCTCGGCTCTGCCACACAATCGAGCTATTCAAACGAACGCATGCTTCCCATATGGTTACACGTCCTGGCTTGGCCTCCCCTTCCCCGAATCATCTTCCCTGTGTTCGCCCTCTTGTAGTTAAGGTTGGATTTGAACCGCAAGGAATTGACTCTTAGTCTCAATCCTGGCATGGCCGCATCGCTCTTGTCCTCTCTCTTCCTCTCTCTATTTCCCCCCCCCTGGCCCCCCCCTTGGCCCTCCCCTGGCCCTACCTTGGGCCTTTCCCGTACCGAAGAATCCAGAATCAGGCCTCCTCTTTTCCTTTAAGACAGAGCCTCCATCGAGATGCGGCCAAAATTGAGAACGATTATCCACAAGCCAGTGAGAGTGGTCCGAAACCCTAACTTCCTTGGCTTAACGCGGCAGCCTCGCAGCCGGGTTTTAGGCACATGCCTCAAGGGCGGTGCTATCGAAACATGCGGTTCATCTACGATACGCAGAACCTGCTGGTTAAGTCAAGTTTTTATGTGGGTGATAATAAAGCGCGAGGCGAGAAGATCAAGAGGATCGAGACGCAAGATCAGGCCGAGCCTTCCTGTTCCGTAGCTTACGAGTGAGCACCTTGACTAAGTGTGATTCGCATCGACTAATAACGTTGACGGTTAAGGTAGTTCGACTGATTACATGTTTTCTCATTACTCTTCTTCTTTTTCGAAAAGGGAAAGCCAGTGATGCCATGGATCCGAACCAGATACCAAGTTTTACACCAAAATTCCAGATCGAGTTGATCCTGCTGCCCTTGATCTCTTGCACGGGAAGGCTGCGGGATGAAATTGATGGGGTGGGGGAGAAAGTGCAAAAGTGGAAGAGGAAACTCAATAGCTCGACTCGGGCTCCCCTGCTAGCAAATGAGATGAACCCGCCAAACAACAGACAAAGGGGTTTGGAGCGGGAGAGAAGCTCCTTTTCGTCCACTTTGTTTGGTGGGACGGTTGACCAAGTAAGACGGGCTCCTGCCTGTGACTTCACATTCACATTCCTCCGCAAAGCAAGCCCTTTTCTTCGCCCTCTGCATGATTTCGGTGACACGTCTTCGCCTTCGAGAGTTCAAGGGGAGCTCTTCCGAGACCTGGTCAGCCAGTTGGAGCCTGCATTTTTTAATCTCTGCGATCGAATTCCATTCGACCGAGTCCGCCTAGTAGAGTCTGCAAGTATGCGCGTAGTAGTCAAGTAGATCCTACATTTTTTCTTCGACCTTCCTCCATGTTTTGCTCCCTCGCCTGTGGCTTCTCGCTTTGAAATCATGTTGTGTGTGTGTGTGACTTCCGACGAATAATCCGAAGACCACACCTTGGCTCCTGCTGGGCAAATTTCAGCCTCCACAAACCTACCCATCTTCCAAGCCAATTCGACTCGCATTGTGGAAAAAAGGAATATGAAACTCCTCATTCGCCAATTCTCTCCTTCCCTCCAGTTTCTAACCAACACCGAGGTCTGGTCTTCCTCATTCCTTTTACTTCTCAGCCTTCCCCTCCGTCTCGTTGCCTTTCTCTTTGCTCTTTACTACAAGGAGGCTGTTCTGGTTTCCATCTTCTCGACAACCCTTCGTCTTACTCACTCAGCCTTGGGACTGTGTCATCACTCGGCGCTCCTCTTCCTTGTACGGTATTGATGTACAGTACGTCGATTCACATACATGTGATAATAATGTGAATGTGATTGTTGGACTTTGACACCCCACCTTGTCTTTCGTCCCGTTCGATTTCCGGTTCCGTTTCACCCACTCGGGGTTTGTACACGATTCCCTTCCTCTGGCCTTCCTTTGTATTCATCACTACCCGTCATAAACCGCACAAGGACTGCCTCCCTGCTGCTCCTCGACTCTGCAGGGAAGGCTGACCCCGTTTCTTCTTCCAACCCTCTCTCGCATCGTCACATCAGCCTCACTATTCTCACCGGCACTCCTCTCATCTGCAAGTTTCATGAAGAGAAAAGTCAGCAAGAAAAGAGACAGAAAAAAAAAACAGAGACAAAGACAAAAAACGGAGTGACCTCAACCCGTTAGCCTCGTCTTTCATGTTTCCTGCGTTCATTTTTCATCGTTAAGAGGAGTCTCTGTCGTAAAAGCCGGGCTAGCTGCCTGCTTGTGTTGCTGCTCCCTTGCTCGTTTCTTCTAGTTCATTAGAGGGGAAGCGGGAGCACCTCACTCTTCCATCCCACATGCCTGCCCTGGGTCTCCCGCTCGCCTAGGTTCTCCGCCTCAGTTGAACCCCACCCTCCCCTTTTCTCATCAATTCTAATGCTATTCCACCTGTCATCATCAGTCTATCGCCTCTCGCTTCTGGTCCAGCATTCTCCTCACTTGCAGGCGTACAGGCTCTCATTCGAGTAGCAGAATCAGAATCCCAACACTTGCAAGTTGTAAGCAAGATCCAAGGAAAGAGACTGCCCTTCTATCATCATCCCTTTGGACCCCATCTACCCTCGCCCGTCCTGCTTCCTTACCTACCTCCTTCCCTACCCCTTAGGATTGCGTTCGCACATGTACGTTCGACTGTATGCCTGAGCAGGTTTGTACAGCTTGAACTCGACCAGGATCTCCCTCTCAAGTGCGGCAACGAAACCTTTCACGACTCAACACCAATCTTAATCCTCGCGGCCACGTATTCTTTTTCATCTTACTGCCACCGCAAGACGCTTGTACATCACCATCGTCCCCGAGCCAATCTTCTGCCTTTCTAATCTTGCCAGCTTGACAAGCCCTGCCTCACCATGGCAACCCTCTACTGGCCTTCCACCTCATCATCTTCTTGCTTCCTCTACGAACCCTTTGCAAGCACAAATTCAGATCCTCTAGGGCAATCTGACCGGCCTTCAAGCTCGAGGAGGACAGCCAAGCTTCCACGATCAACCTCAAACATCGTAACAACTCCATCCTTCCAGCAATACCTTGCAACTTCCTCATCACCTCGAGTTCATCGCAGGGGCAGCTCGGACTCAAGCCGTCTTTTCGCCCAAGAGACCACCTGTAAGCCGGGTAGAGACATTGATGAGATGGTGTGCGGGACTTCTGCATCACAATGCTCCATGGGGAACACTTCAGCCTATCCTCAGCCCCTTCCCACTCAAGGTAAATGGACTGGTCAGAGCTGGACTCCTGACTACGCTGAACAGATTAAGGCGCTAGCGGCAAACTCGATACCTACGCCACCTCCAGCTCCACCTGTTCCACCGCCTCCGCAGGCGGATGAGGTTGTCAAGAAGTATGTTCCCGCTTCTACAGCCTCGGAAGCTCCAGTATCACCCAAACCAATATCTTCTATCGCCGATTGGTGCGCCCAGATGGTTTGCTACATCTGGTTTGCTGGCATTGCACCACCTTCAACCGCTGTTTCTACAGCCCATGGTTCGTTGACACCCTGCCGTAGCCCGGAAACCTCGTATGCGCCCCAACAATCTTCTCCGCTTGCCAAAAGGCATCAGAAAACTAGCAGTCTCAATCACATTGCTGATCTCTCGTCCTCCTCATCCACGGGCCTGGAAAGAGCCGTAGAGGCGCACCTGCGATCATCTGGAGACCTGGCCAGCTACAGGCAGCGGGAAGAGAGCGCGAGGAGGAACAATTGTGCCGAGACTAACAGTCTGCGACTAGCACCCACGCCGCGATTCAAGACTTTTGTCAGGGACATGCTCAACACGACGCAGGTTTCCAACTCGGTTGTCATCTTGGCACTGTGAGTATGAATGCCACCAAATGTATTGACAGGGGGCTCCCCGGACTTCGTTCCTAGACCACTTCGGCCTTTGATGGGATGAAAAGGCCTCACCCCATTCTCACTCTTTTCCTCTTTGACTGGGCTCTTTCCGCGCTCCACAGCATGTATATCCATCGACTAAAGTCGAAGCATCCCGAGTTACGCGGGCAAGAGGGCAGCGAATTCCGATTGTTCGTCACGGCTTTGATGTTGGCGAACAAATTTCTTGATGATCATACCTACACCAACAAGACATGGTCGGAGCTCTCGGGGATCGAGTTGAAGGATGTTACCAAGATGGAAATCGAGTTCTGGATGGGGCTTTCGATGAGAATCTACGTGTCTGAAGCGGACTTCAGAAACTGGTTAAAGATGCTAGAGACTTTGGGCGAGAGGAGGCAACACGCCATTCTAAGCATCATGCGGAGAAACCATGAAGAGGCCCGAAGGCAGGCTTCTCACACTCAACACCAGCAGAATCTGGCGAGCGTTTCTTTGGCATCATACCGGGCTTCACACCAGAGCAGGCCAAGGCTAGCGGCGGACAGCACATCGGCCGCCTGCACGCGGACCCCGGATATTGTCGAGGCGCCTTATGGCATAGTCACTCCCCCCTTCCATCCCTATCCATGCAACTCGGTCAGTCCTCCCTCTTACAGCAATGCTGCTGGTCAACCTCCCCGTGCGGATCCCGTATCCCCCTTCCGATTCGGGGCGGTCGATCCAAGCTCTTGCGGGCATGACAACGCATTCTCGAGGGCACGACCTCAGCCCTCCAACCACCGGGCCTTGTCTCCTGAGAATAGCTACGTCCGCCCTTCCAGTTCGTCATCCAGAGAGGGTGCTCGGTTGGCCAGCAAGAGGTCTTTTGCCTCAACTCAGGCAGCAAACTCAGCTGGGCAGTGCTCGCCGGATAGGCCAACGAAGAAATTCGCTTCGGGTATGTCTGGGGATGATTTCAACTCTTACTACGCCGCGCGAGTGCCCTCTGTCTCTCCTTTGGGAGACCTGGGAGCTCGACAGAATATTCGAAGTGATATGGCGGTCGGTGAGCGCTCGGCTGTGGCAAACATAGGATCGCAATCGCAACACCAACAGGAGCAACAACTTTTCCGCTCAGTCTTCGAGCCAGCTGTCTCCACGCCAAACACACTCCTGGCACCGTTCTCCGGGAGCTACAACACTACGGTTCAGCCCCATCGTCAGCATCCTCTTTCTTACTGGCAACTGGCCGCCGGTCACGATCGAGGAATTCTTGGCGTTCACCTCCCGGCCCCGGTTCCTGCGGCGCATCAGGAGTACTACACTCCTTACTCGAGGTCGAGGAGACCGAGCATCGTCTCGCCTGCCTCGAGCGGGTCGAGCGTGACGAAGAGACTCATCTCAACCACAACACCTTACGCAACGCCATCCTGGTATTCTGCCAATGAAGGCGACACCCAAGGCTCGACTTTGCAAGCCCTGGAACCGTCCTTTTCGAACGGAGCGTCGTTGGACTGCCTTTCTTTCCACCCTCAACTGTATCAGTACAACAACAGTCAACCGTGTGGGGCACCCCACGCACCATTCAACAATGCGCAAGGGACGTTCATCGACCCTTGGACCAGATCTCGCTAAGGTCAAGAATTTCGAATTTCTTTCATCAGAGTTAAGATGCCCCGGCATCTCGGTCGCCCGAAGTTTTCCAAGACGACTGGAATGCTACTGATCCGATCGGTCGACCTCAGGTCGACTTCGCATGAAGTGGTGCTGGATTCATTCGAGGCCGCTTATCGAATTTGGTGTGCTCCAAACCCAAAGTCCATAGGCAAGACAAAATACAAACCACACTCGTACGAAATCAGTGGAAGGGCACTCTTTTTGAATTGCCACATTCCGACATTTCCACCCCACCTACAAGCATCTTCATTTCCATCCACGAACGATTGAATCCTTTGTGACGAAAACTAAGTCGTCTCCCAAGCATAAGTTGGGGTGCGGGGGACTCCAAGAAAGCATCAATCGGTCTTTATCATCCCTCTCCATCTTCTCCGTCATCAGCAAGGTACATCCATCCATCCATCCATCTATACTTGTTTCTTGTTTTTCTTCAATCTCAGATCTGCAGCCAAATCCCATTCGTAATCACTTTCCCATTCAATCTAGCACACGCATACCGTTCGTACCTCATCAATCCAATCAATCAATCATTCATTCACTCATTCATTCATTCATTCATTCGACAAACCTGTTTGTGATCGGCCTGTGCGGGAACGGTTGAACGACCATTCGTTTCTGAGCCGTCTGCTGCTCGTCTGCTTCCACTTGCACTTCTTCGGATTTCTTCCTTCCCTTTAGGGTTCTATTTTTATTTTTATTTTTCATTTCAATTTTTTTAGGCTTCCCCCCTCAGCCAAGTCGCACGAAATGGATTGGGGGGTTGATAGATGGAGGATGGGACGTTGAAGGTGGTTTTCCAAAACCAATCGGGGAGAGGGTGACCGGGGTTGGTGGGGGGGCGGGGAATATCAGTTGAATGGGTAAAAAGCTGGTAAGTAGGATGATCGTGATGATGTTGCCTGCCAAGGTTCAGAGTGCGTATGTGGATAAGATGGAGGACGTGTGTTGTGAAAGCACTAGTTATACAGAGGGTCACGTTCTTTGATTGGTTTCTGTTCTTTACTTTTCCTTTGAACTTCCTTCAAGGCCGGGGGGGGG